>OY992534.1:31332622-31439805 GCA_963921185.1 Dasysyrphus tricinctus
TTACAATTTTACTATATATCACATTGAAGTTAGCGTTTTTCATCACTTTCAAAACTTTATTTATTTTACGGAAAATCGAACTTGAAATAACGTTTTTTTAGTTCACTATGTTTTTCACAATAATAGTGTGTTTTTTTAAACCGTCATAAAGTAGAGGTTTAATAAAATACTTCTCTACAGCTATTAAATATCGAAATGAACTCATAAGAGAATATAATGGATAGAACATTAACAGCACAAACAACAACAACACAAACAACAACACAAACAACAACAACAACAACAACAACAACAACAACAACAACAACAACAACAACAACAACAACAACAACAACAACAACAACAACAACAACAACAACAACAACAACAACAACAACAACAACAACAACAACAACAACAACAACAACAACAACAACAACAACAACAACAACAACAACAACAACAACACCACAACCACCATTTTTCAAAAATGCTTATTAATGGTACCTCCCAAGGAACCATTTTTTTAGTTTTTGATTTTCTTCAAAATGGTATGACCGATTTCAATTATTTTTTTTAACAGAAGCTTCCAAAAAATTTTAATAGTTTTGTGTACCAACATTTGTAACGGTAGTTGGTCCTATTCTAAAAGGATTGCTTAGAAGTATCCTACTAAATTCCAAAAGGAACAGGAATCTATTTGGGCTTGATAAGTTGTCGAATAGGTTGTCCTGGTAGAGAAGCGCGGCAGGCATGCTTGCATACGCGCGTGCTAGCTCGACGTCGTCGTGGGATCATGCGCTACTACCGGACCCGTTGAAGTTTACATGCCTGGGAATATTTTCTCTTATAAACACATACAAAATCTCTCACAATAATCCTGATCACCTCTTGTTTATCCTGCTCTGAATTGTGTTTGGAAACCATAGCTGGCATTGGTTTCCACTGCGTATCCCTCCCTCAGTTGAGTTCAATGAACTCAACCATCCTTGGCTGATGCCTCGCAATATCTCTTCGCATCAGCCCCTAAATGTATTCAGAGTGAACACTTAAGAATCACTCATTATCCGCCGAATAAAAACTCCCTTCATTGCATGCCCCCCTTTTTGCACTTAAAGGATATTCAACACATCATCAAGAATGTATATTCATTCAGAAAGATAAGGAAAGGAGAAAACTGGATATTTGAAATTTCATCTTAATCTTCAATTTATTAAGTTACGTATATATAATCTCTTAAGCTCTATAAAACAATTCATTAATTTGTCATTTACTCTTTCTGTGTTTTTCGGTGGTATTATTCTTAGTTAAATTTAATTTTGGTTGATAAGGAAATATTTATTTATTTATTTAAACGATAACTATAATGTCGATCTAGGATTACGAAAATTTTATTCGTTGAACATTTACTTTAACTTCGATTTCAAATTGATCGAGAATTAACTAAACAAAAAAACTTTTATACGAAATTATTTATGCATGTGACGTAATTCTCTTGATGCAATTCTAGGTTTTGCTACTCTTATCTCAGAAGAAAAAAAAATTTACTTTTGCTCTCTCTTTTTCCTTAGAGGTTTTATGTACTTAAAATAAACTACTTCTCTACAAAAAAAAACAAAAAAAAAAACTCCCACTCTCGTCTCACTTTATCAAACTTTCTTTTAATTAATTAGTTTTTTTGAGGAAACAAACTCAAACTATGTATGTATATGTAATTAGTTAAAGGTCTCTTTAAGTTTTGCTCACACAGTTTAAGATAAAATATTTCAATATAAAAAAATCTTGGATTGACTCAAAGGGGATGCTTAAATGTTAAGCTTTAATTTACTTCCTCTTTTTCTTGAGTCGGCTCGTTGCTCCGATGATGATGTGCACAGCATTCATAGAAGTCAGCTCTAACTCGTTGGCTTAACACGGGACACAAAAAGAAATATAGAAATCTTAAAGCATATGAACAATTCTTCTTATTAATAAAAGTTAATACTTATCTTTTTTTTTCTTTTCTCTTTTTGTTTGTTTTGACTTAGAGGACGAGATTGCGAGATCACGGAAAGAGTTCACAAAAAAATTTAATAATTCCTACAATATGAACTACGATAACCTAGGTACGCCTGTCTGTTGTGGTGATATCGAAGTGGAGATGATCTACACTGTCTTTGCCAATAGGCAAATTTATGCTTTTCAGTTCTATGTAAACCAATGGGTTATTTTGAGAACGGGATCTGGAATCTCTTATCAATAATCGGCGATATGATAGAGAACATTTTCAGATTGTACTCGTTCTGTCATACGTTTCAGCGGCTGACTCGGGGAGCTGCGCTGGTGAATAACTGATTGGGTTGGTTGGTCGTGATTGTAATCAGATTTTGATTGATAGAGGTTTACACTGCGGGGCACTTATTCCACTGAGTAGGTATACGCCAAGTGGCCCCTTTTTTTATATTTAGTTTCCAGCGAAACTTCGCTTATCACTCTAATGGACTGATTGTGTCCAGTAACTGCGGTAACTGCCGTGGTTTGAGAGATGAATGTCGAGTTTTCTAGAGCGTTATCTGGCTTCCGCCCGAGGTGTGTAGAGCGGTTTGGCGAGTCTCGAGACTCGAGGGCCGGTTGCATGGACTTGCCAAGATTTTGCAAAGTTGCCAATAGACTTCTTCAAAGTATGGATTGAATAAGGTATTGGTGGCCGAGTGTGAAAACAGAGATTCGGTTGCGTCTCACACTGCACGTGGTGACGTATAATTGTCTCTATACGCAGAGTGGTTGGTTTTTACCTACGAATGATTTTATATAAGAATCTTGTTCGGTTTCTTTCGTCGCTAAACAATTTAGAATTAAGTTTATGTTTTACCTTGCCTCTCGGTTAATATCGAATTTGTTATAGAACAATATATTGTTCTTGTAAAATTCCTTGTATTGGGATAACTTTGTCGACTTCTACACTCGGCCAGAATCGTGTATGAAAAGACAGATAATTTCTTCGGAAATTTCCTAGTAGGTTACATTCAAAATGTCACCTATATCCTACTAAACTTATCGAAGGGTAGACAGCTGATCACATTGGAATTCCAAATGTCTTTTTTACAGGGTGAGGTGATCAAATTTTTTTTTCGGCTGCGCGATCTCTATGAGGTATAGAGAATAAGAATTTTTGATATTCTTGTATTATTATTGAAAGTGTCTTAAAGGTCCCCTACAAATCTTTTCAATTTTGGTGAATTCAATTTCACCAAAAATAAAATGAAAATGGACAGTTCACTTCCCTTCCAGGGTCGTGATATTCAGATTTTATCTATGTGAGTTAAGTAGGTAAGCTTCGCGTTTACTTCCGTATGTCTTTTGCGTGAAACACTCCCAGTACATTGCCTTTAATGTCAGTTAGTTCGTAAAGGTTGTCACTGGGTATGCTTTTAACTATAGCTGGTGTAAATTTCGGACATAATTTCGCACTTCGTTTCTTGGTTTTATCACTCAAGATGAAGTTTCTTTTGAAGACTTTTTGACCGACAGTAAATTTTGAGTTTTTACTCCTTAAATTGTAAGAATTTTCATAGCTCTGAAACTCTAACGAGTCTTTTAAGTGTTTATGAATTAAATTCATTTTACAACTTTTTGGCAGTATATTGATTTCAGAATTATTAAGTCCTTTGAGTCTCTTAAGGAGAGCGTAATCATGTCCGTGTTCTACTTTAGACTGCCCAAAAAGGGTTTCATGGGGGGACATCCCTATGGCTGCATGGGTAGTCGATCGTAATGCACTAGCGATTGATGCTATATGTTTATCCCAATTGGACTGGTTTGGTTCTTTGGCGATATAAGAACGGATGGCCGACAATATCGAGCGGTTAACTCGTTCGCTTGCATTCGCCTGTGGCGAATACGAAGCCGTTCTTATATGCCTAATCCCGTATGCTGTTAAAAACCTCCCAAAGTCTTTACTAATAAATTGCTTCCCTTTGTCCGAGAGCACTGATTCCGGTACACCAAATATAGCGAAGACTTGTTCATCAAGAAATTGTATGGCCGAATCACTCGTAGCTTTACGTAAGGGTTGTATCACCACGAATTTCGTCAGCTGGTCGAGACATATTATTATATACGCGTTTCCTTTTTGGATCGAGGATATGGGCCGAGAAAGTCGATAAAGACGTGTTGAAAAGGTCTATCTACTACGAACGATTGTCCCATTGGTGGTCTCATGGTTGAACTAGGAGCCTTAGATGATTTGCAAACACTGCAGTCCGCGATGAACGCTTTGACTTGAGCCGCCATATTAGGCCAGTAAAAACGCTCACGCAGGCGATACAGTGTTTTTGCGACTCCACCATGCGATGCCTTTGGGGGATCATGAGCCAAATGGACCAAGTGCAACGTCATTGCTGAAGGGATCCACAGCTTCCACGTTTGGTCATCCTCTAGGGGATTCCCTGTACTGAACTTGACCTTCTTGTAGACAAAACCTTCTGTCACCTGAAGATCTGGGAGTTGACTTATTTTTCTCCACCGTTTCAATCAACCCAACATACTCGTCAGATTTAAAGGACGGATCTGAAAGATTGACGTATAGAACCTCAAAAGAGTTAACATCACCCACCTTACCAACTGCCATCTCATCAACGCAATGAACTCGTGAGAGTGCATCCGGCACTAGATGTTGTGAACCCTTTCGGTGTTCTATTTCAAAGGAGAAACGTTGGAGTTTTAGACTCCATCTAGCAAGACGTCTACTTTGGTCCTTCTGACCCATGAGCCACTTGAGACTCGCATGGTCAGTCACTATTTTAAAGTCTTGCATCTCAATATAAGACCTACATTTTTCAACGCCTAAGACAGCCGCTAGGCACTCTAACTCTGTGACGCTGTAATTGCGTTGGGCAGAGTTGAGTTTATGCGAATAGTAGTAGATAGGCCTTTCAACTCCATCTTCATCTACTTGGCATAAAACACATCCTATACCAGACGTTGACGCGTCACACAAAATAATTAAGGGCTTTGAAAAATTCGGGTTTATCAGAACGGGATCTGAAGTAAGCGCACGTTTGAGCTCTTCAAATGCCTGAATGGCTTCTGGTCCGAAGACGAATGATTTTCCCTTTTTAAGAGTATTCGTAATCGGAGCGGCAATGGCTGAATAATCTTTGATGAACCTCCTATACCAACCGGATAGACCTAGAAAACGGCGCACCTGTCGAGCCGACTTTGGCATAGGGAAGTCCTGGATCGCTGCAACTTTATCAGGATCGGTCTTAAGACAGCCCCCTCCTACTATATAACCAAGATATTTGAGGTGTTTAAAACAAAACTTGGATTTCTCCAAATTTATGGTAAGTCCGGCTTTTCGAAAGCATTCCGCTAATTCTTTAAGTATGTCCATATGTTCTCCAAATGAACTCGAGATAATCAAAAGATCGTCCAAGTATACAAACACATTTTGTCTCAACCTATGAGGGACCACTTTGTCCAATAGACGACACAGCTTTTGAGCTGCACCGTGAAGACCAAATGGCATAACCACAAATTGGTACAGGGGCCTACCTGGCACAGAAAACGCCGTCTTTTCCCGTGATGACTTCTCCAGTGGTATCTGCCAGAAGGCGTGCTTCAGATCTACACTGGAAATGAAGTGTGTATCTGAAGCACGACTCAGCAGTGCTTCCATATGATGAAGTGGATAAGCGTCTGTTTTTGAGCATTTATTGACCTTCCGTGAATCCAAGCACAAACGATTTTTCCCGGGTTTTTGTACCAGGACAATCGGCGAGCTCCAAGAGCTATTGCTCCCTTCAATAATGCCCATCTCCAGCATCTTATCCAACTCATCATACATAAGTTTCTGTACCGCTGGAGACACGGGATAGTGTCTTTGCTTTATGGGCTCAGTACTACCTGTATTAATATAGTGTTCCTCGAGATGTGTACGCCCTAGGCCACATTTAGCAAAGGACGGAAACATTTGGATCACCTTTTATAGTATCTTAGTTTGATCCTTTGATATCTCGTGTGCATTCGGATCACGATGGTTTAGCGGTGTAATTGACGTAATTTCCGAAAGCACTCCAGGTGCAATCTCAAATAGGGTCCAGAAATTGACCCCTAAGTATAGCTGCTGCTCCAGAGAGGGCACAAGATAAAATGTCACTACCTTCGTTTCACCTTTATATAACTATAACCGCCGTGGATATTTCACCCACAATTGATTGTTTCTGACCGCTGGCGGTCTTAACCTTCGAATCGAACGATTTAAAAGCAACACCAACGTCCCTCAGCAACTCTAAGCAGCCTGAGCCAAGGCAGCTAATGCTGGCACCACTGTCCAGTAAGCCTAGCATGTTTCTGCCGAAAATAGATATATTCGCGTACGGCCGCGGATCTTCACTGCTGCTGAGACAGGTTGCCGATATTGCCTTAAAGACGTTGCTTTTCCCTTTAAATCGCTCCCGAAGTTTTAAAATACGGTTAGGTAGTTTTGTATTAAAAATACGATTTCTGACTTCATAGTACTTTTGAGGTCTCTCGTGAAGAGATTTAGGTCTAGTTTTTGTTACAACCTGATTGGAGGTATCCTGTGGTCTTTTCAATAGAATTCTTTTCCGATCATCATTTACAGGTATACTGTCATCAGGATCCTTTTTTAAATGACAGGAGGGTTCAGGTAAATCAAGTAAGTTAGTTCGCTCAGGTAAGTTGGTTTGTTCAGTTAAGTTAGTTTGTTCAGTTAAGTTAGTGGGTATTGTACGATTTGCTCTTTCTAGGCTTCCGGGTTCTTCGTTTGCGGGCAATTTTCCCCGGTGGTTGGACCGCCCCGCTTCCGGTTTCCCGTACATCTTGGACAATTTGGGGATGTTGTGTTTTGGAATCCACACTTATAACAGAACAAGTTTGCTTGCGTGCTCGGACATTCCCTGTATGAATGTCCTTTCTGTCTACAATTCCAGCATAAATAAGAAGAGGTATCTACTTTTGTATGAGGAAACGACAAAGCTTCAGTTTGTGGATCATTGAGATCTGAATCTAAGTCCAATTCCGAAACTTGTTTTCGGAGGTTCATCAGTGGGTTTGACCTCACTCGTGTAGAATCTTGCTGAATTATATATTTTTCAATGGTCCTACACACATGAACCATTTCAGGCAAACTGTTTGTGTAAAACGTTATCAAAAGTTCTCCTATACGTCTCTTTACATTTTGTTTCAAGAGGTCGATAAGCTCTTTTGGAGTTTTTGGCCGATAGAGCCGTGTATTAAGTTTCTGAATATCGTTAAAGAAATCGTCGAAGCTCTCGTTGGCTCCTTGACGTCTGTCAAACATGGTACGAGACAGTTCAGAGTCGGTTTCCAAACTTCTAAATTGTTCGAATAAAGCTAATCGGAGCGTTGACCAGTCCGCGTTTGGATGAGCTTTTAGAAACATCCAATACCAGCTTTCTGCCGCTCCGGAAACAAAATGATGGAAATTTAAGAAGATGTCATGCCATGAAGTATTATAGCAATCTCTTAGCCTACTCAATCTAAATATGAAGTCATCAACCGTCATCTTTTTCGAATCAAATTTAAGCCCCCATTTATGGTACTCGGTTGGTTTAATCGACGATAAAGACGAGGAATTTCTAGTGAGTGGAACGATATTTGGAGACTCTGAGTCTAAATTTCGAGTTTGCAAGCGATCTATAAAATTTTGTACATTCGCACTATATTGTTGTTCAGCTTGCAATGGCTGAGTAGATGCAGCGGCTTGGTGCCTAGCTGCCATGTCTGGGGCGTTTTGCTGTCGCACTACGTCATACTCTTCATCGTTTGAATAAGTTCCGTGAGACTTTCGTTATTTAAGTTGGGTTGGTTGTCGGTATTTCCACCCACGTTAGATCCATGTGGGAGATCCTCATTTGGATCTGGATTAACTGGGTTGTCTTCATTAGGTACGGGGACTGTACCAGGGGTACTTCTAGATTTATTATTTAGGGCGTTAACCTTTCGTGGAGGCATCTTTAATGGTTTAAGTTTAAATAATTTAATAGCCTCAACGAGTGTTCTAAACCTATGTCTATGGATCAATTTATCAATTTACCTTATTATTGGTAGGTAAAGGTATATGCAAAATACTTATTTTTTATTTATTTTTTATTAATAAGCATATAAATTTCAGTCACTAAAACAAGGGTATCTTAATTTGGTTTTATTAATTCATGTACGTGCAAGGGTTTGTACAATGAGTATAGAGTGTATCTAACGACGGTAGTATAATTCAGCAAGAAAACAACGTATCTATGTTTACTTTTGCAGAAATTAAAAATATCTTAAACGCTATCTCAAATGGATATAACTAACTTCCAATTGAGGTCGAAAATGTTTTACTGTCAAGAACTACTAAACGTTTGGTGAGGTTCTCAAAAGGATTCATTCTGTTTTACATAAGTATGTTTTTAAGTTATAGGACAACGATGCAGTTCTATGACGGAATGGTCACTGAAACAGAACCTAGGCGCTATGCGAGGTAATGGTAACTAATACCGATACTTCGAGCCGTCTCAAAAACTCCTTCAGGACATGAAATATCTTCTTCAACAACGAGGTTGAAAGTAGCGCAGCTGACAGATAGAGGTTTCTTGAACCGATAAAGATAATCCCGGTCGCTACTATTCAAAACGAAGTTCTGATTACAATAAAAACAAAAGTTGTTGCTACTGATAAAGAATAAAACTTTATAATCAGGCCAACTAAGTTTGTTTCGATGGTATATATAATAAATTTTACGAAGAATACATTGTATATAGTTTTAGAAAATATTTGTATTTGTCTTGAACAAAGGGATTTCAAATATGTAATAATATGTTGCGTTTCGTTGCCCCACGGTTGGGTGCCACCTGTGTAACGGTAGTTGGTCCTATTCTAAAAGGATTGCTTAGAAGTATCCTACTAAATTCCAAAAGGAACAGGAATCTATTTGGGCTTGATAAGTTGTCGAATAGGTTGTCCTGGTAGAGAAGCGCGGCAGGCATGCTTGCATACGCGCGTGCTAGCTCGACGTCGTCGTGGGATCATGCGCTACTACCGGACCCGTTGAAGTTTACATGCCTGGGAATATTTTCTCTTATAAACACATACAAAATCTCTCACAATAATCCTGATCACCTCTTGTTTATCCTGCTCTGAATTGTGTTTGGAAACCATAGCTGGCATTGGTTTCCACTGCGTATCCCTCCCTCAGTTGAGTTCAATGAACTCAACCATCCTTGGCTGATGCCTCGCAATATCTCTTCGCATCAGCCCCTAAATGTATTCAGAGTGAACACTTA
Source organism: Dasysyrphus tricinctus (assembly GCA_963921185.1). Lineage (NCBI taxonomy): Eukaryota > Metazoa > Arthropoda > Insecta > Diptera > Syrphidae > Dasysyrphus > Dasysyrphus tricinctus. The sequence goes on from OY992534.1 coordinate 31,341,892, forward strand.
AGAATCACTCATTATCCGCCGAATAAAAACTCCCTTCATTGCACGCCCCCCTTTTTGCACTTAAAGGATATTCAACACATCATCAAGAATGTATATTCATTCAGAAAAATAAGGAAAGGAGAAAACTGGATATTTGAAATTTCATCTTAATCTTCAATTTATTAAGTTACGTATAAATAATCTCTTAAGCTCTATAAAACAATTCATTAATTTGTCATTTACTCTTTCTGTGTTTTTCGGTGGTATTATTCTTAGTTAAATTTAATTTTGGTTGATAAGGAAATATTTATTTATTTATTTAAAACGATAACTATAATGTCGATCTAGGATTACGAAAATTTTATTCGTTGAACATTTACTTTAACTTCGATTTCAAATTGATCGAGAATTAACTAAACAAAAAAACTTTTATACGAAATTATTTATGCGTGTGACGTAATTCTCTTGATGCAATTCTAGGTTTTGCTACTCTTATCTCAGAAGAAAAAAAAATTTACTTTTGCTCTCTCTTTTTCCTTAGAGGTTTTACGTACTAAACTACTTCTCTACAAAAAAAAAAAAAACAAAAAAAAAACTCCCACTCTCGTTTCACTTTATCAAACTTTCTCTTAATTAATTAGTTTTTTTTTTTTGAGGAAACAAACTCAAACTATGTATGTATATGTAATTAGTTAAAGGTCTTTTTAAGTTTTGCTCACACAGTTTAAGATAAAATACTTCAATATAAAAAAAATCTTGGATTGACTCACCAGGGATGCTTTAATGTAAAGCTTTAATTTACTTCCTTTTTTTTCTTGAGTCGGCTCGTTGCTCCGATGATGATGTGCACAGCATTCATAGAAGTCAGCTCTAACTCGTTGGCTTAACACGGGACACAAAAAGAAATATAGAAATCTTAAAGCATATGAACAATTCTTCTAATTGATAGAAGTTAATACTTATCTTTTTTTTTTCTTTTCTCTTTTTGTTTGTTTTGACTTAGAGGACGAGATTGCGAGATCACGGAAAGAGTTCACAAAAAAATTTAATAATTCCTACAATATGAACTACGATAACCTAGTTAGGTACGCCTGTCTGTTGTGGTGATATCGAAGTGGAGATGATCTACACTGTCTTTGCCAATAGGCAAATTTATGCTTTTCAGTTCTATGTAAACCAATGGGTTATTTTGAGAACGGGATCTGGAATCTCTTATCAATAATCGGCGATATGATAGAGAACATTTTCAGATTGTACTCGTTCTGTCATACGTTTCAGCGGCTGACTCGGGGAGCTGCACTGGTGAATAACTGATTGGGTTGGTTGGTCGTGATTGTAATCAGATTTTGATTGATAGAGGTTTACACTGCGGGGCACTTATTCCACTGAGTAGGTATACGCCAAGTGGCCCCTTTTTTTATATTTAGTTTCCAGCGAAACTTCGCTTATCACTCTAATGGACTGATTGTGTCCAGTAACTGCGGTAACTTCCGTGGTTTGAGAGATGAATGTCGAGTTTTCTAGAGCGTTATCTGGCTTCAGCTCGAGGTGTGTAGAGCGGTTTGGCGAGTCTCAAGACTCGAGGGCCGGTTGCATGGACTTGCCAAGATTTTGCAAAGTTGCCAATAGACTTCTTCAAAGTATGGATTGAATTAGGTATTGGTGGCCGAGTGTGAAAACAGAGATTCGGCTGCGTCTCACACTGCACGTGGTGACGTATAATTGTCTCTATACGCAGAGTGGTTGGTTTTTACCTACGAATGATTTTATATAAGAATCTTGTTCGGTTTCTTTCGTCGCTAAACAATTTAGAATTAAGTTTATGTTTTACCTTGCCTCACGGCTAATATCGAATTTGTTATAGAATAATATATTGTTCTTGTAAAATTCCTTGTATTGGGATAACTTTGTCGACTTCTACACTCGGCCAGAATCGTGTATGAAAAGACAGATAGTTTCTTCGGAAATTTCCTAGTAGGTTACATTCAAAATGTCACCTATATCCTACTAAACTTATCGAAGTGTAGACAGCTGATGAAATAGAGCGCAAAAACACAGAAAATAATCTCTTGTTCAGAATTGTGATGCAAGAAGGTGTGGACGAAAGAGAAAGGGTGAAAGGAGTCTGCCTAAGCTTAATCCAACCACCACCCAAAGTAAACAACTTGCACATCCATGAAGTTAGATCGACGAACGCTGTTGCAAAAAACTTTGTGGTTAAACTCGAGTCCAAGGAGCAAGTCATAGCCGCGCTTAAATCGGCTAATGTACTGCAGAACACTGGAGTCTCCATCTGTAAAGACCTCCCCTTTGCAATCCGACAAAAACGAAACCGACTACTAAGAATACGAACCCGCCTCATCGAAATCAACCCGAATATAAAAGTATCAGTGAGAGACGACAAAATGATAATAAATGATAAAGTGTATCGCTGGAGCCCAACATCTGGACTTTTATTGAATAATGCGGGCAATGCAATTGCAGAGTTAAACAATTTGTACCAGACAGATGTAAGCAATCAGCTGTGTTTTCAATTAATGGAAGATGGCTTACGTCAGAGCACTGCAGTGCAACAATTTGCCAGCGCCACCTAGTTCTGAAGTTGAAAGTAGCTTAGCAGAGACATCAACCAAAAATGTATTCTCCAGTATAAACAAAGCATAGGGTGTCAGTGCCGTCTGCCAATTTAATAAAATTAAAAATATTGAATTTATAAATTTTAAAATCTTAAGTTATAACGTAGCAGGTCTTATTAATAAGTTTATGTATGGAAATTTTTACGAGTTAATTAACAAATATGATATAGTTTTTTTTGTATGAAACTTTTGTAGTTGAAAACGATCATAATCTATACCTATACTTGTCACTTCAAAAACTTCAATTTTATGTGGATTCCGGCTGTAAGACAGAGTTCAAGAGGAAGACCGAGTGGTGGGTGCTTTATGGGCTACAAAAAAACAATTACCAATATGCAACTTCAGTTTATTATTGAATTCAGTAAATTATATTATTATACCGTCATACATTAATTATAATCATTGGGAAAGTGATTTTGAAGCAATTAAGGATACTCTGGAGAGCATCAAGGATGATAACTTAATGATAATCGGTGACCTAAACGCCAGAATAGGTGACGAAGATGGTAGAGAAAACTTATTTGCCGGTAAAATGCGAAATTCTAAGGACACGATGCTCAACTCACGAGGACGAAAACTACTGGAACTGTGCGACTCATACGGGCTTAGAATCATGAATGGTGTTTGTGTATCAGATAAATGTGGAGAATATACTTTTGTGGGCCACCAAGGTTGCTCTGTACTTGACTACAACTGTTTAGCTAGAGGTGAATGGATAGCTCTGATAGCTGATCTTGAGGTGTTAGGTGTGCCGTTTTCAGACCATTTGCCAATTATTGTCAGCCTTTATCCTGATGTATTACAACAAAGAGAAATTATAAAACTACAACTCCCTGCAAAACTAATATGGAAGGAAACTAGAGCTAACGAATACAGGTTAAATCTTCAGCGCAACATCCCAGCAGGAAATTTGCTCCTCAATGAAAAATAAAGGTGCATTCCTCGTCGAAATCATCTGTCACATTCATTGAGGAGAAGTTCTGCATTGATTTCATTCATTGAAAGTCATGCAAAAGGTAAGTAGATTGTCATTCCAGTTGCATCTTCTGCTTTGCTCTTGAAAATAGGTAAAGAAAATACGAAACAAAGCAATAACCTTTTTTGACATCATAAACCAAAATGAATTCAATACTGAACGGGAGGGATAATTCCTGTACGTTTTCAGTGGTTATTGCAATCCACACAGCATTGCGAGTTTTATGCCTGTTATGCGAAAGAGAAAACAACCTTTTCTTTTCTTCCGCATCAAAAAGTTGAATGAATTCTATATAAACCGTGATACGAAGATTTCCTGTATACAAAATTATGCATCCTTTCAGTGGTTTGTCTGCTCTGAATTGTTATGGTCGTAGCTGTAGGTAGATACATATTTCTTTTTTCTGCCTGTTGAATAGATATTTAACCTGAAACAAAAAATTCCGATGCGAAAGTAAAACTTTTTTGTTTTGGTTTTCCTCGATCGGTCACGTGAAATTTCTTTGTTCTAGAATATTCTAGAATAGATTTTGTGATCGAAGAGAAAAGACGTATATTTTTAAGTGTTTTTCAATCAAATTGATAAACATGTTCCTATTTGATAAAATTATAACCATGACCCATGAGACTAATCACATTCACCTAGGTAATTATATTTTATATTAGATTATTTTCTATAACTCTTAAAGTTTATATTCCTCTATTCCTTAGCTCCAAATTGAACAAGTATGACGATGATCATCATTTTTAAGAAAATTGCAGCCAAAAAGACGAGGAAGTACCTACTTTCTAAAATCGAACAAACATATACGTATGGTTATTTGGAATTACATTGTTTGTTCTGTTTATCTTCTTTATTTTAGTTACTTTAAAAAACTAACTATCCACTTTTCTCTTTAATATTTTATTAGTTAATAAATACATTATACTAGTTGAATTTTAATTTATTTTATTCGTCATAAGTCCAGCTTCATTCCAGATGCTTCGCTTCTTTTGATGAAATCAAAGAAGAAATGCATAATGAATGATTTCAGTCACTTTTTTTCTTCTACGAAAACATCCCCTCACAGTTGACCCATTTTTCATGTAAACACTCGCGTTGAAAAAAGCATCACATAACGAGAACCATTTTTTTCTGATAAGAAAATGAAGTTATGAATTCGAAAGTGCCATGAGCATAGTGATTTCATTACAAAATATTCATGGAGAGAGTGTGTAGGTACTTCCTTCCAATGACAAGCCCATGTTAAATTCATGATAGGATTCCCTAGGAAATTCATGGGTGCAGCTCCTTTTCCGTGAGGAAAAACCTACTTCTTCAGTAGTGAATTTTTGGAAATTTCCTACTGGGATGCTCACAGACCATGAACTAAGTATTGGTGATATTGAATGCTTAATAAAATCTTCGTATCCAGTCAAGATGTCAACACGATCTAAAAGTAAAGAGAAATGGTTCGATGCAGAATGTGAGGCAGCTCGTAAGAGATCTTTTGGTTGGCTTGCTGCTTTCCGGAAGTGTAACAACGCATATTTCAAAAAATGGTACAATGAAGCTAATATTTCCTTCAAAAATATATGTAAATGAAAAAAATTAAATTCAACGAAAATGAAGCTTTAAAACTCACTTTTTGTACAAATTCGAAAGAATTCTGGAAAGGGATTAAAAACTTAAATGGCAAAAGACTTGAAATTAGCGTCGATCTTAGTGCTGGTTTACTGCTTGCGCACTTTCAAACACTTTTGAATCCAACAAATATCAGCCCTCAGATTCAATATGCAGCACCTTCATACACCGATCCTATTTTGGATTCTCCTTTAACGTATGAAGAAGTTAATGGCATCATTTACAAACTTCAAGATGGAAAATCGCCAGGTTCTGATAGAAATACGACTGAATTTTTTAAGCACGGAACAGCTGATCTTATCGCAAAGCTTACTCAAACTTTTAATACTATTCTTAAACGGTACAAATTCCAAATCAATTTAAGGAAGCAGTGATTCTACCTGTCCACAAAAAAGGAAACATAAATGATCCAAATAATTATCGCGGAATATCCTTGCTCAATGCTTCGTACAAGGTGTTCACCACTCTCTTGAATGAACGACTGTACCAATGGATAGAGATTAACAAAAAACTGCACGAGTTTCAGGCGGGTTTCCGAAAAGGATACTCTACGGTCGACAACATTTTCATTCTCCGAAGCATCGCTGGATCATTTCTTGAACAGAAAAAAAAGTTATATGTATTTTTTGTCGACTTTAAAGCGGCCTTTGATTCAGTCGACAGAAGTGCTCTTCTTTACAAACTGTACACTATAGGAATGACGTCTAAATTCGGAAAGATCCTAGAAAATATTTACGAGTACAACCAAGCAGCCGTATGGAACGGGGAAGAAATCTCAGACTGGTTCGAAACCAAGATGGGAGTCAAGCAAGGATGTCCCTTAAGTCCATATCTCTTCGCCTTATTCATCAATGATCTTATAGACTTCTTACCAGGTGGAATTGAATATTCAGGAATACTCTTCAAAGCTCTTTTGTTTGCAGATGATGTCATCTTATTTGCTAGTTCACCTCAAACTCTACAATTGATGATCAATAAACTTGAAATGTACTGCCAATTGTGGAATTTGATTGTGAACCCTAACAAATCTAAAGTTATGATTTTTAAAAATGGATCGGGTAGATTATCAAGGAAGGAGAAATGGTTTTATGGAAGAGAACCGATAGAAGTTGTAAAAGCTTATAAATATCTTGGAGTTGTTATAACTTTTAACCTGAACTTGGAACCACATCTGAGAAGCAAACTTATACAAGCTAAAAGCGCTATAAGTGCAACATGGAGAAAGTGTTTTTCGAATAAGCTGGTGTCACATAGTGTTAAATACAAAGTTTTTGTAGCCGTGGCCGAATCAATTATGATGTACGCTGCCCAGACCTGGGGATATGAAAGATACGAGACCGTAGAAAAGTTATTACGATATTATGTGAAGAGATGTTTTCAATTGTCGAGGAATACCCCAAATTACATGATCACCATCGAAACAGGACTATCACCACTTTTTGTCAAAACTCTTAAGCTCCATGTGGAATATTTAATAAAAGTATTTGACATGTCAGAGGAAAGACTGCCAAAAATTATAGCTCTTCATACTGTGGAAAAAAAGAACCTTTGGTTTGGAAAACTGAGTGAGCTTGCTGAATATTTTGGACTGAGCTTTGATCTAAACTTAGAAGGACAAACGAACTCAAGATGCGCCAGAGAGATTCTTTATAACGTTATCTCGAAGTTGGATGGAAAATTAAGAGCTGATAGCATAAGTGAAGCCTCTTCTTCAGTTCACAGAGTAATATAGCATTCGCACATTAAATTAACCAAATCGCAAATAGATTTAACTATACAGCCAACTTCAACACAATCTTTGTGAACGAAACTATTTTCGCAACGAATATGATTCAAGCTTAATTTCGGCAATTTTCAAAATGAGAGGAGAGCTTGTAAGCCTTAACTTCATTCCCCATCGAGAGGACCTTCCAATATATTGCAGCCTTTGTAACATGCGAGTGAGAGAAGATATTATCCATTTTATTGGAGTGTGTCCAATTCTGAAGGAAGTAAGAAGAATTTTTCTTAGCGGTGACGTGAAATCCGAAGAAGAAGTTATAAAGGATTGGGTACGATATGTCGACTTTTAAAATATCGACTCTATAAGATCGACTTTTAAAATCTCGACAGAAAAAATCTCGACTGGTTAAAAGACCGACAGATCGAAATATAGACACAAATTTGACCGACTTTTTAAAATGTCGATTTTTCAAAATGTCGATTCTCAAAATGTCGACAGTAATCGAGATTTTATGAATCGAGATTTCAACAGTCGAAATTTTAAAAGTCGACATTTTGAAAGTAGACATTTTGATCAGATCATAGTTTAGGGAATGATGTTTACAAGCGCGCGCTTGTAAACATCATTCCCTAAACTATGATCTGATCATTATTATCTAATATCGCATTGTCATAGTTCAATAAATCGCATTTTTTCATCCAGAAAATAAGGCAGTTAAAAGTTCGCAATATTTGGTTAAGTGTAGGTAGGCAACAAAAATGCGTTCTATTGAACTTTCTTTGAAGCTAAACAAAAGGTATTATAAAATTAATAACTACCTAAATAAGTTAATTATTATAAGAATCAAATAAGAGCTTGTGTCTTAAACATAGTCTTAGATTTTCCACAGCATCAAATAACTGTTAAGTTCCAGTTAAAAAATCAGACAAGAATTTATGATTCTTGAGTTTATAGTTATTCTGTGCAAACATTTAAGGCAGAGCGTTGTTATTTGGGTTACTTTCAAATGATCGACAGACAAAATATCGACAAGTCAAAATGTCGACTGGTTAAAATGTCAATTTATATTTTATATCGACTTTTCTGTATGGGAAAAATTCCGACAAGTCGATATTTTTCTCGACGGGCAGACGGCACAGCCATGCCTTAACGATTTTTGAAAAAAATTTTGTAAATTGTATTTTTTAGAAGCAAAATAAATCAGTATCTATCTCTCTATCTATCTATCTAGACAGCTGATCACATTTGGAATTCCAAATGTCTTTTTTACAGGGTGAGGTGATCAAATTTTTTTTTCGGCTGCGCGATCTCTATGAGGTATAGAGGATAAGAATTTTTGACATTCTTGTATTGTTATTGAAAGTGTCTGAAAGGTCCCTACACATTTTTGAAAAAATATTTTTTGGATTTTTAAAAAATATTTCAAATTTTTTTTTGGAAAATCAAATATTTCGAAAACGGCATCATAGATTTTTTTGAAACTCGATATTTATGACTTTTTTAGTACTCTCTAAAATATTTTTAGAAAAAATTTTACATTTATGAAAAAATAACGGTACCTTCCATACAAAAGTGAAAAAACCGCAAGGGAAAATATTTTTTTGCTTGAAAACGACTCCTACGATTTTGATTAAACTTTTTTCATATACTAAAATTAGTAAGATCTACCATCAAAAATTAAAAAATTTTACACGTAGCAACTATTAGTAGTACGTGTCATGGAATGAATTTTTTTATTTCGAGTTTTCTCATTAGCAGCTTAACGGATTTAAATGAATTTTTTTATATACAAATTGCAGATAAGATTAAATAATATTGCATATCAAAATTTTCAAAAAAAAAGTTTTTGGATTTTTAAAAAAAGTTTCAAAGTTTTTTTTTGAAAATTCGATATCTCAAAAACGGGTTGACAATTTTTTTTTTTTAATTTTGATTTTATATACACATAAATATATAGTTTAAGTCTGCATACCAAAATTTGTTCTTAAAAATGTTTTAAGAATTTTATATATAAAAAATTAATTAAAAAAAAAACCGCTCCAACGATTTTAAATTTTTTTTTCCCATACAATTATATTCCATCATGAATTAAGATGGCATACTTTTTTCACCTCAAACTGTCAAATGAGTTGTTTTAGCTAATTTAAATGTCGTATTTCATGCTTCTCTACATTTTTCTCTCATAATTTCCATGTTTGTATATATAATATTCTTAAACTCGCAGTGTCTTGAACATAAGAGCAAGTACGTGCGACCCAGTCGTGCATTTTATTTGATTGGATATTAGTCCATTTTTTCGAATTAAATTCACAAAAAATCAAAAAATGTATGCTTTGCCTTGAAAAAATTACAACTTGCTTGAGATGCAATTACATATCTACGTTTTCATAAAATTTCAGCAAAATTGAGCTATTTTTGAGGTTATTTGAAAAAATTATCTTAATAAAAGTTATAAGTCTCTTACTTATCTACAACTTTTCCACATAACTTTTTTCGATAGGAGGTCTACTTTTGCCAGAAATCGTAAAAAAACCCTGTTTTCGCACCCCCACTCATCTTTTTCGCACCCCATTGGGTGCGGGGCAATTTATTTTTCCCCTTTTATATACTATTTATCCTAATTTTCCCCATCACCCATATAGGCCAGGAAAAATGGGTTCCGAGGTTGAAAAAATTAATTCATGAAATATTAAAATTAGAATCGACGCAGAATTGTAATCTGTATAACATATCCAAAGTCCCCTAAAGTCCCCGCATTGGCTTTTTGTGTAGATGCATTTGAAGAGGTGCAGACGGGGAGAAGTTGGAGGTCTATCAAACTAAAATATTTGTTTGGGTAAAACCTAATCATATGATACATGCTTTACAATACAAATCATATGATACAACCATCCAAAAAGAAGTTATAGTCCTTTTTATGTAATGATGACTTTTTTTTCAGGTACAACAGGTAAAATATTACCGAAAACCATTTGAAAATAACGGTATGTTAATGAAACTTGGAATGAATGTTTCATTTGTCATATGAACTAAGAATCAAGAGAGTCCCAAAAAATATCCATGGTGAAAGGATGTTTTTTTAAGGGGGAGGGGCAAGTGTAGAATGTTAACCAAAACACACACGAAAAAAACTCTTACCCTCATGAAATTCGCCAAAAATATACAATTTATCATGGCAACCAAGAATCCAAATAGTCCTCATAAATAAATTTGTTCTGGGGTTTTTTATTAAGGAGAGGGAAAATCTGGGAAGAATTTGGAAGATTTGAGCCAAAATTCCGATTTGGTGTAATTGAGGTATATACACAAAGTATGGTATATGATTTAAGGGTATTTTTTAACGCTGAATCTAATAAAAGCAAAACTAAAATGATACAAGCACCCAAGCACAAAGTTATGGTCCTTTTCAAGCAAAAATTAATATTTGAAGTCGTATTTTCCGTAGAACAAGTCAAAAGTTGACAAACACCAAAAAAAAAGATATTTGTATGGACTATTTTGATTCTTGGTTGCCATGAAGAGTTTTATATTTTTGGCGAGTTTCATGAGTGTAAGAGTTTTTACGTGGGTGTTACGGTTAACATTCTTTGTTGCCCCTCCTCCTTAAAAAAATACCCTTTCACCATGGATATTTTTATGGACTCTATTGACTCTTAGTTCCTATGACAAATGAAACATTCGTTCCAAGTTTCATTAACATACCGTTATTTTCAAAGGGTTTTTGGTAATATTTTACCTGTTGTACCTGAAAAAAAAGTCATCATTACATAAAAAGGACTATAACTTCTTTTTGGGTGGTTGTATCATTTTGATTTGGTTTCATTAGATTCAGCGTTAAAAACTACCCTTAAAGCATGTATCATATGATTAGGTTTTACCCAAACAAATATTTTAGTTTGATAGACCTCCAAATTCTCCCCGTCTGCACCTATTCAAATGCATCTACACAAAAAGCCAATGCGGGGATTTTGGGGGACTTTGGATATGTTATAGAGGTTGCAATTCTGCGTCGACTCCAATTTAAATATTTCATGAATTAATTTTTTCAAGGTTCCCCATACGATTTGTGCTATTTTTCCTGGTCTAATATACTGTTAATAATTTGTTTGTTCATAAATTTGGAACTGGTCTAAAAATTCTCTGAATTGAAATAATTTTGATATCCCGTGAGAATTTAACTTAGAGGGAGTCGATTGTATTTTAATTTTGTGACCAATACAATCGGTAAATTTATGCAAATTTTGTCCAAGAAAAATTTGGAAATAAGCAATGAAATTAAAGTAGAGACACAAAGTTTCTGCATTGGCTTCAAAACCGCTTATGGAAGCTATTTACCGTCAATAGCTCTATATGGCGGCAACTGAGCTTGAGATCTCGAGAAAAAAGATCCAGCCGTATCTCGTGCTGTACACAAGGTGCAATATGCCATGTCAAATGCAATGTGCAACTAAGACTAGCTTCTCCCAACTGTTCAAAACATGTACAGTGCACTCGGCGAGGAAATGCGATAACATTTTTGTCTTTTTAATCTCTTTTTGGAACAGATAGAGCATAGAGCAGCTATTAACACATAATGCCCCATCTTGTGTGAATTCTTCATGGTGATTGAAGAACAGGTGAAATATATTGTTTTTGAAGTAAACGAGTAAAAGTCCAACTTACTGCTGTCAAGAAAAAAGCATATGTTTACAATTACAACCTAGGCCAAAACATCACTTTTATTAGCAGCAGCTTCGAAGTAGTTTAGAATTTTATTTACCTTGGAGTCAATGCTCCACGAATGACAGATGACACCGTTTTTACTTGCGATATAGGTACTATAGGGCAAGTTTTGGATTCGTGCAAAAAAAAATTTCGAGATAACAATCAAACATGATATTACGATGATAGAGAACACGAAAAAAGTGGGTGGCACAATTCTGTCTGTCTGTCTGTCTGTCCGTCTGTCTGTATGAACCTAACCCTACAGCCTAAGCCACTGAAGCGATTTTCTTCAAATTTTGAACTTAAGGTTTTTTTGTAACTCTCCAGAGGGGAAATTGAAATTTTTTTTTTAGCTCAAAAAATAACGGTACTTGCCATACAACCGTAATGGAAAAGCTTATTTATCTCGAAAACGGCTCCAACGATTTTGATAAAAAAAAAAATCAGTGTATTATTACAGATATGATGTACCTTTTAGTAAGAAAAAAAATCACCAAAAACATTTATTAACGGAACCTGCCATATAACGGTTTTTTTGTTTTTTGGTTTTCTCATTAACCGCTCATCCCATTTCAATAAAATTTTTTGCACAAAAGCTTTGTTGGAATATAAATAATACTGCATACCAAAATTTTGGAAAAAATAAATTTTGGATTTTTAAAAAAAGATTTTTTTTTGAAAATTCAATATTTCAAAAACGGGTTGATGAATTGTTTTGAAATTTCAGTTTTAAATGTATATTAATATAAACTCAAAACTGCCATACCAAATTTTTTTTTTAAAAATGTTACATAAATTTTATAAATAAAAAATTAATTTTTAAGAAAACGGCTCCAACGATTTTAATTTTTTTTTGTATATATTCATATTTTTTCAAGTAATCAAATGGCATACTTTGTTTTGAGCTCTAAGTCATTTATCAGACTGTTTATACAATTAAAATAACGATTTAAATGCTTTTTATACATTTTCTATAATTATTTGAATATTTATTAAAGTTCTTAAGTCCCACACAACTTGAACATAAGAGCAAGTACGTGCGATCCAGTCGTGCATTTTATTTGTATATTCAACGAAAAAATACTTTTGGAAACCAATGCTATTAATCAGTTCGTCAAAGAATTAGGTTCAACACTCTTCTTACGCTCAAGACACTCCTACTCTCTATAAGATGAACATCAGAAATAAAAACTGATACTTGGCTCTTTCGCAAGTAATACTCGTATTATTCGACGGATTTTTGGAGGAGAAGGCACAAACGCGAGCTCAATGAGCTGTTCAAAGACAGTGTAATCCAAAAATTCAAAATTTTTCGACTTGGCTAAGCTAGATTGTGTGAACGGGAAACAATGCTCCAGCCTTTTTAGTTTCTGAATCCCAAGTTGAAGGCAATAAAGAAAATCGAACTTCTGGCTTAGAGGGTAAGCCATCACCAGAGCGCTTGTGTTTTCGGCCCTTCATGGGTCATCTGAACAACACCTGAATTTTTAAAAATTTTTCCGAAAATAACATGTCTTAAGAAAGTGAGAGCGGCAGTGGGTGGAAATAAATTGTATTGGTTTTGCATCTCGTCAATTATCATCTCTATAAATTTCATCAAAGCCAGTACCTATATTGGTTTAGTTTTTATGGAATTTCTTGCACTACCTCAAAAAATAGCGACTAAAACACCGGGTTCAGAATATCGTGTTTTCTGACCTTTCCTATGTATACTTCAATCGATTTTGGTGGTAAGCCGAATCGGAAATAAAATGTCTACGGGACTCCAGTACACTTTATAGAACATGCAGAAAGAAAGTGAGTTCGTAAAAACGTTGGAATAAAAAACACTTTCTCAAACCTCACCCGATTCCAAATACAGTCGACTCCCTCTTAGTCGAACTCTCACAGGATATCAAAATTATTTCGAGATAGAGAGAGTTTTGCGAAGTTTCGATTTAGAGAGAAATAAATAAGTTTGAAAATTTTACAGGAGTATACAACAAACATGGTCAGAAAATTCTAGTTATAGGGAAATTCGACTTAGGGGGAGTTTGACTTAGAAGGCGTCGACTGTAGCTACATGAAATTGGTAGACAAGATTGATTAAGAAAAATTTTGCCCTAAACTTGACGGTTAAAGAGTTATTTTGATGTAAAGTGGGCAGAAGCTGAAAATCTTACGAAATACGAAATTTTAGCCTTTTTTGGAGCTCCATAGCGCCGTTTGTAGTGGTTGTACAAAAATACTTTTTAATCACATTTTTAGGAAATTTTATTGTCTACAAATTTCCATACTACTTTTTCTGTAAAAATATACCGGAAAGAAGTTATAAGCAAAATACTGAAAAAAGTGCCGATTTTTTGTAGTTTTTCCAGGATTTTAAGGGGGGTTGAGTGGGCGTGGTTGTGGAATTTTCATCTACGAACCATACGATATTGTGTCAAAAATTTAAAACTACCCGACCTTTTGTTTTTTACCTCTATTTAGGTACTGGACTAAATGTACCTTTTAACAAATAGAGCACTTCGGTTAATAGATTTTAAATTGTTGAAAGAAATTCGAAAAAAGTTCAAGTAATCAATTTTATTTAACACACCTAAGGCTTGGGGCTCTGGGATCTTTGTACCTCATATGCAGGTCCATATTTATTTTTTTGGGCCCTAGGCCTATAGAGCAAATGGTGCCCTAGTTCTTATTTCCTTGGACTTTAAAATTAATAAAATCAGAAAAATAAAATAAGTCTTAACATTATTACTAATTTTAGAAATGGATTTATGATTTGATTTGACTTTTTAATACAATAATTAATATTTTTGTAAAATAAAAAAAATACAATATTACTTGAACCACTACAAAGTACCTACAAAGATACTAATGTGATATACATGTATACGAGTCAACGTGACAGAGAAATTTTTGATAAGAATAACTGAATGGTATGAAGTGAATATCAACGTGGGATTAGATAAACGGCAATAGCGATTTTCAAGTAGAAAAATTAGAAAGTTTGACTAATAATAATTCTGTTCGTGTAGGTATTCACACCAAACAGCCAAATTCGTTTCCGTGTTCGTGTACGTGTACGCAAAAAATGTGAAGGCTTTGGTGGAAGAGAACGCTCACGAAAGAGTAAAGAATATCCCCTTAAGAACTTGATGGACTGCCAAATTTAGCCCAAAAAGTACACGAACAAGGTTAATATTTGGTTATTGAAAAGAGCTGTAAAAAGTGTTTGTAACAAAAAGAGAATATTTTCTCTTAAAAATTAAATAAAAAAAAGCATTCTTGTGGCCAACAGGAACCGACAAAATCGAACTGACTCTTTATTCATTTTTGAATATTCAATACTTTCCAAAAATACCCACATTTTTCCCTCTTGTCTATACTAAAACAAGACTATTTCTTATGTGTACTGTCCCGTTGAAAATAATATAAACCTTTGGCCAATAACTGAAATTAGTTGATCTTTTATTACGAGGGCCTTTCGCGTTGGGTACGAAATTTTGCAAAATAAAACCTCGCAATCGAAATCTCCCAAAGCCGGTTTTTATAATCTCGTAGCATAAAAAAAATCCCTCAATAACAAAATCTCGCTGGTTAAAATAACCCAAATTAAATTTTCGCAAAATTTCTGTGCATTGGATATTTTCTATCAAATCTTGCCCAAGATTTTGAATTGAAAAATGAACTTGTTGCAATGCAATTAAATTTTTCGAGATTTAATCTGCAAAAAAAATCAAGTGCTAACTTTTCAGCCACATTTGTATTTTTAACTGTTACAGTATCTGTTTATATTCGAGGAGAACAAGATGGAAATTATAAGAAAAAGAAATAATATTATGAAAAGTAGGTTTATTAGTTTGCGAGCTTCCGTTTTTCGAGATTTATATACAATGTGAGATTTCGTTATTTGAGGTTTTGGTTTCTCGACCTTTCAGATGTTATAATTTTTTTGTGAATATTCTAAAAATGATGTGACAAAAATTAAGCGCGGCATTGAAAAACTTTAACCATTTATTCAAAATTTCCTATAGCCACTCAAATTCCAAATGTAGTTGAACTTTTTTAGCCAAAAATCAAGCGTGACATTGAAAAACTTTTACCATTTATTCAAAATTTTCTATAGCCGCTTAATTTCCAAAACTGGTTGAACTTTTTTGGCCAATCGCTGACCAATTAAAAAGACGCCAATTATAGCGATCAGAAAAAAACATTAATAAGACGACAGTTATAGCGATCAGAAAAAACATTCCGAAAAAAAAGGATTGAAGTTTTTATTACTTTTTAATTCGATTTGATAGCCAAATGATATATCAATCGATGCGTAATTCAGCGTAGAATTTTTTTCGCGAAAAAAAATTGCCAAATTTCCATGTGCCTATTGCCTTTTTTCTCTGCACTTTCCAGACCATTCACAAAAGTAACTAACCTCCTACCCGCCGCGCCGGAGTAAACACTAATTTGCTGATCATTGAAATATAATACAATTCGGATGTTATTACGATTAATATGAAGACGAAAACAGTGGATCTAGCAATTCTGTCTTGTTCGGCTACAGCCCTAACGGGTTTTTCAAAAAAAAAAGACTTATTAATGGTAACTCCCAGAGGATGATTTTTCTTGATTGTAGATTTTTGTGAACGGTGTAAACTGATTTGTATACCATTTAAATGTCGAAGTTTTCAATAATTTGGGTTAGGTTTATTAGGGTTTGTTTCCAAATATGTATTTTCAATTTCAAGAAAAATTAATTTTTTTTCTTCAAATCCATGTTTCGAAAAAAATGGTTTATTTGTTTGAAAGTTGAAACTTGGTATACATAACGGTTTTTAGCACTCTCGCTATCCAGGTGAACTAAAGTTTTTATATAAAAAATTTCCAAAAGCATAAAATAATGTAGGTAATTATATCAAAATGTTCAAAATCATATTTTTTTTAAATTAAAAAAAAAATTTACATTTCTTTTTAAATTCAATTTCTCAAAAACAGGTTGATTTTTTTTAGAGGCATAAAACTTTGAAATGGAATAAAACAAAGATGATTTTTTTAAATTGACATAAATTTTACTTTATTCGAATGATAATCTTCTGGCATTATAATTTAAATATGATTTCTGGCATATGATCAGCTGGCTCGGACGTAGTCTAATCTGGAAATCCAATTTTCGATGACATTTTCCAACATTTGTGGCCGTATATCGGCAATAGCGTGGCGAATATTGTCCTCCAGGTGGTCAATCGTTTCGGGCTTATCGGCGTAGACTAGCGACTTCACCAAACTAGCGGTTACCAAAAGTTTCCTTCAATAAATCAATGGTGGCATGAGCTGTGTGACATGTTGCGCCGTCTTGTTGAAACCACAGCTCCTGCACATCATGGTTGGTCAATTGATGAACGAAAAAGTCAGTAATCATGGCTCTATAGCCGTCACATCGTTTGTAAAGAAGTACGGACCAATTATTCCACCAGCCCATAAAGCACACCAAACAGTCAGTTTTTGTGGATGTAACGGTGTCTCAGCATGCACTTGAGGGGTATAGTTTCAAAACTCTTCTATTCCAGTTTTTTTTTTCAAAAATGAGTTCTAAGTATGAGGAAGTGTTCTCTAGATGGTCCTTCATCGACGTAATTAACTAAAATTACAAAAAAAATGGTAGTTAAAAAGTGGTGCTTTCTTCAAAAGTACACTATTCCACTCAGTCTTTCAATTCAAAACTTATCTTTTTCCATACAAATCAAATTCCGCACCATAACCCTTCTTTTCCTTAGCAAAAAACAAAAAAAGTTAGCACATTGTAGGAACAGCCCATCTCTGAGCCCTTAAAACCTTTCCTCTCCTTACCACCATTACAACCCACTGCTTACAGGTACAGGGGGCTGATCCTGGCAGCAGAGAGGAAAGGGTGTTCAGGTTACGATGGCGTGGCATGCTAGCATGCAGCTCATCCTAGCTCGTCGGTGGGGGGGTTCTTGCCATCGTAACTCTGAACGGTCGTTACGAATAATTACATGCCAGAAAATTGTTGCTTAAAAATGTTCGGGATCAGAAAACAGGAGCCCGAAATCGTCTCGATATGACAACCTGAAGGTATAAATAAAAAAATTCCTAAGTGAGGAGAGACCCAGGTGAAAATATCTCTCTGAGGGGTGGCCCACCCACCGTATCCCAAAGGATACTACCTAGGCTGTTAAGCCCTCTATGTTTTTAACAGTCCCTAAGCTACGGATGTATAAAGGATTTAAAAGTTCATCTTTAACTGTTATACTCTTAACCTTTGGAACAGGACTGATCTCGAAGATTACTTTCTTTTAATATCTAGGTAGATCTCTTATACACAAATGTTCCATCCATCTTCGGATCTTCATACATACAGTCACATCCCGTGACGTTAACGTTTATCTTATCATCTTATCTTAATTCCAAAAAAAAATAACAAAATACGAAATATATCTTCCCAGAGTAGACATACCAGCTGATATGGAAATAAGAAGCCGAAAGAGTACTTTTAATAACAATAATGAAATAGATTTTATTCAAATAATTAACAAAAAAAAAGATCTATACCTAACAATAATTCATAGAAAATGTAAGGTGCTTGCATGTACATGTGCAAAGAAGATATGCATTTAAATTCAAAATCGTAAAAACTAATAAAAAATGGAGATGAACACAAAGAATAACAATAAAAGGCAAAATATGGAAAAGAAACCAACAATCGATCGTTACCAAAAACCGTTTAAACATTCACTTTCAATTCAATTCATTTAATGTATTTCTTTGCAATCAAATAAGCCTTAAAATGTTGTATTATTATTTTTATCCGTTTTAATAACAAAGAAATTTAATCGTTAAGTATAATTCTATAAAAATATTATAAAATATTAGTCAATTTTTGTTTCATAAAATTCTCTATCAAAGAATTACAGATCATCACATTTTCATAATTATATATTTTTTTTTCTCTACAGATCGATAAAAGCTTTACCGAGAGAATGAGAAAGAGAAAATATGAAATTAAGCTGATTGAATTACTTTAAACTTATAAATAAGAATATTTTTGTTCTCTTTTTTTCATATATTTACGAGAATCTCACTTTGTATTGTGTATAAAAAAAAAATCAAGATAGAACAACCAAAAAAATTATCAAATTTGAAACAATAATAAGACTAAATATAAAAAAGATATAATATCTAAATTCGCCTCAAAGCGCTCCCATATGATTTTAACCTTTAGATTTCCATATTTAAGAGACTATGAATTCGCCGCAGTTTGCCTGTAGGGCATGGCTCTAGCTCTAGGCTCGAGACGATTTATGTACGCTCTTCGTTTATCATATAAGCTGATGTTGTAGGCTGAGCGAATCACATTTATATGTTCAAATATTCAAATAAAAAAAAATAAATTGAAAAATGGAAACTTACCACGTATCCTTTTATACTTAATGTGTTGGTGAATAGACGTGTTTAAGTAGTGCTGCAGTAAATTAACCCTATCTGCGCCTTTTTTTTAACCTTTTAAAAACTATTAACCTCTACAAAGGACTTTGCTAATCAATCCAAACCATTAAACATTTTTTAAGTGCAAAAGTGTGAACACAAACATTTGTTTTTTAAGTTTTTAAATTTTGTCTAAATTTTTAAACAAAGAATATCAATTAAATTCCGATCATTCCTTTTTCTTACAAATACAATCATGAGTTCGAAATCACATAAAACTCGCGGTAAAAATACCATCCAAGTTTCTCCAAGTTCCTCTCCATCAACCTCACAAAACCCACCACAAGGGACTCCGGCCATGAAAACAACCTTAGCAACAAAGTTTAAACAGTCAACTTCAACAACACCATCGGAAAAAGCAATCACCCCCACAATAGCAACAACAACGCCATCAACAAAAATAACAAATAGCAACAAAAACTGCACCAAACAATAGCTACAATAAACTTCTCGAGAAATTAGAATCACAAAGTAAGTCAATTCTTACTAAATTAACTGCTGTCGAGGATAATTTAACCAGTAAAATAAACTCAATCGAAAATAAAATCACGCTCAGATTTGAACAAATAAGTAGTGACGTAAAAAAGCTTCACGATCGTGTCACGGCATTAGAAGACTCATACACAAATCTAAATTCAGTAAGTGATGAAGTAAATAACATTAAAGAACAATTACAAAAACCTATTCAAATCCCTTCACAAAATATCACTCACGAACATAACATAAACGATGAACTTACTTCTCTAAAAAATCAAATCGAAAATCTTAACCTCAAAAGTCTGGCATCCGACGCGATACTTATTGGAATTCCTTTTCTCCCGGAAGAAAACTTAAAAAACACCTTCAACTTACTTTGTCACACACTTCAGATACAACCACCTCAAATTAGCAAAATTTTCCGAGCAAAACCACGACAAGACTCTACCATTATTGTTAAATTTTTTTCCTCGCAAGATAAATATAAAATAATTAAAGCAATTGCCGATTTCCGAAGAACACACTCGCGCCAAATTACGATCAATGATTTTTTTGAAGAAGGTTCCGACGCACCTGAGTACCTCCACGAGAGTTTAACCAAAAATAATAGAATTATTTTTCGGCATGCTATCAACCTAAAACGTCAGCGTTTGCTCTTCTCTGTTTCTACTTTCCGAGGCCTTGTGTCCGTAAAAGTAAACAAAACCTCCAAAGCTGTCAACGTTGACTCTATAGGTCATCTTGACTCCTTATTAAAAGACTGCATTACCCACCACTACCATGTAATCCACGAAGAACAGCACGAGAAAAACAATGATGATGATGACATTTCGAATCCTGTTCGCAATCAACAATTGGTGTTACCAGCTCTATAATTTTTGCAGATATTTATTTTTATTGTATATATTCTTAGTTTCGAAATATTTAGATTTATTGAATATTTATTTTAATTATTTTTATTTACTTAAATTTCACTTCTCAATTTTTAATTTTTCCTTTTCATATTCAAATTCATTCATAGATTTCTTTAAAATGTTTTTAGCACCTTCAGCAACATTTATAATTTCAGGGCTCATCAGCAGTTTTTTATTCTCTTTTCAGTTGCAGTTTTTAGAATTATGTTTAAAATATAACAAATATGAACAATTTTTCAATGGGTAACATTGGAGTTTCACAGACCACTAGTGTTTCACGAGTAAATACTACGCGCGTAATGTTAAATATTTTTCGTAATAGGTATGATGGGCTTTCTGTTTGCCATATTAATGCACAAAGTCTACGAAAGCACTTAGACGAATTTAAACACACTTTTGAGGATGGAGTCATGGACGTTATTTGCGTGTCGGAGACTTGGTTGACAACGGATGTTGAAAATAGAATTTTGGAGTTTGCGGACTACAAAATATTTAGATGTGATCGTGCTTCTAGAGGAGGTGGTGTCGCCATTTTCATAAAAAAAAAGTTTAACCCAAAAATTTTACAAAAATCTAATAGTTCTGGGGTTGAGTTTGTGTTTGTCGAAGTAATGTGTGATGATGGCAAATGCTTGCTTGGTGTTGTGTATAAGCCTCCTAGCATTTATGATTCTAGTAGCATAATTAACGTTTTTGAAGAAATAACACCGTGTTATAACCATATTCTCTTAGCCGGAGATCTAAATACTAATTTTTTAGATGTGCGAAATAGTAACGTTGCAAATTTTCGGGCTAACTTAGCTTCTCTAGACCTCTTTCCAGTAAATGTTTCTATGCCTACTCATTTTTCCGGAACGAACTCTACACTTATAGACTATCTTCTTGTTAATCAACTCAGTAAGGTTAATTTCTATAATCAGTTAGAGGTTCCTGGTTTTTCAAAGCATGATCTGATTGTGGCTTATTATGATCTCAATATTAGTCAAAGCACGGTTGTACGAACTTTTCAATACAGGGATTTTAAAGCTATAAACTTCGAAGCCCTACCCCAACTGGTTATGAACGTCAACTGGGAAACAATTTACTATCATCCACGGGTTGATGACCAAATCGAATTTTTTACCGACCAAGTTAACCACTTGTTTAACTCTTGTGTCCCAATTAAAACCGTTACTGTTCGTAACCATAAGTGTGAATGGTTTAATCGCAAGATTGAATCACTCATTTCTAAAAGAAATGCCACATATAAGAGATGGAAACGTTTCAGACTACCGTCCCTATTTGGGGAATACAAATTTTTTAGAAACCTTGTCAATAAGGAGACCAAGAAGGCAAAATACAATTTTTATGCCTCGAAATTTCATAACACATCATCAAAAAAACTATGGCGAAACATTAAATCCCTTGGCATAACCAAAAAACAGGATATCTTGAGTGAAGAATGTGATGCTAACGAGTTGAACAAAATTTTCGCTGGCCCTTCATCTAGCCCTTTAATCGAAGACCACGTCACTTATTCATCAAACTCGCTATACCATTTCAGTTTCTGCAGAGTAAGTGAGTTTGAGGTAATAAAGGCAGTTTGGGGAGTAAAATCTGAAGCTGTTGGACTGGACAACATGAATCCTAAGTTCTTCAAAATTATTTTACCACTTATTATTCCATATTTTACCTACGTTTTTAATTCTATTTTAACCACATCTTGTTACCCTAGGATATGGAAAGCTTCCAAAATCATCCCAATCCCGAAAAACAGTAGCTCATTAGTTAAAGAATATCGTCCGATTTCAATTCTGCCTTTTGCTTCGAAAGTATTTGAAAGAATTTTGAGCCAACAGATTTCTTCCTTTCTGTCAGTTAACAAATTATTATCTTCGGTGCAAGCTGGTTTTAGACCAAAACATAGCTGCTCCACAGCTCTCTTAAAGCTTGTAGATGACATTCGACAAGAAATCGACAAGGAACACGCCTCATCGCTGGTGTTACTCGATTTTTCCAAAGCTTTTGATTCAGTTTCACATGATATTTTGTTGAAGAAGTTGAAAAATAATTTCCATTTTGAGGCAACTGCGGTGACTCTTATTCAAAAGTACCTGTCAGGAAGAACCCAAGCTGTGTGCATAAATTCCCAGCTCTCAGATTTCCTTCCAACGAATGCTGGTGTAGCTCAGGGCTCAATCCTTGGTCCGCTGCTGTTTTCGTTATTTATTAATGATCTTCCTGATAATCTTAAATTTTGTAACATATTAATGTACGCCGATGATGTGCAATTATACCTTAGTTATCCAATAGGTATGGTTGAGGATGCTACTTATCGCATTAATTTTGATTTGGCGAGAGTTTTCCAGTGGGCCGATCAAAATCTTCTGCGACTTAACCCCAAAAAAAGCCAAGCAATCGTCATAAGTAAAAACGCAATTGACACTTCTTGTTATCCAAGCATCGAGCTTGGCAGCTCAACGCTTCCATACGTTACAAATGTCAAAAACTTAGGCGTAATCTTCAACCAAACCTTAACTTGGGATGATCACCTGACCTGCGCTATTGGCAAAACATACGGTGCACTTAGAGTTCTTTACCTTACCGGTGGTTGCCTGTCAGCGAGAATCAAAGCTATTCTGGTAAAAACCCTTGTTCTACCGATCTTAACCTATGGAAGCTTAATTTTCTGTAATGTTGACAGTACGAGCCAAAGAAGATTGAGGGTTGCATTTAATAACGTTATACGTTTCGTTTATTCTCTCCGTCGGTTTGATCACGTTTCCGACTATGCAAATAACTTCTATGGAATGTCATTCCAAAACCATCTTGATAGTAAAGTGTTATTCTTTTTATACAACTTAATGCAAACAAAAACCCCTGAATATTTATACGAAAAACTCGTTTTTCCTCAGTCGCGAAGAAGCCGAGTACTTATTGTGCCAACCCATAAGTATAATGTTTCCAAGCGCCAATTTTTCGTGTACTCTGTAGGTCTGTGGAACTCATTACCTGCTGAGCTGAAGAGAATCAACAACTGCGATAGGTTTATAACTGCTCTTAATAATCATTTGAGGTGCTAATTTCAATTTAAAATTCAATTTAAATTCAATAAATTGTTTTCTTTCTTTCTAGTTTGCTTTTTCCATTCAATTATATTCGAAAATGTATCTTTTTAAATATTATATACTTGCTCTTAATTTCTTTTTAATTTAATTTATTTTAGTTTAATTTAATTCATTCAAGAGATTTCAATGTTAACCGTCGTATACTAAGTATTACTTTCAAAAACATTATGTTTTTAATATGCTTATGTTTTTAGTAAAATAAATATGAATAATATGGTGCACCGCTTCATAGGTTGATGGTTTAACTGGTTAACTGCAAGGAAATTCAAAAATTTGAACAAAAAAAACTCACTTCGCCTTTAACTGATTTTCTACCCTCTTTGCAAAAAAAATGACGATAGATTGGTTAATTTTAATTTCTTTCTTTTCAAAAAAAATTTACTAAAGAGAGGTAGTTCAAAAGTACTTTTTTTTTATGCATCACTTTCAAAATGACAAGCTTTTACCAAAATTATATAAAAAATTATTAGGGTGAACCATGAAGGAGCGAGAGGAATATTAATATGCACTATATAAAAAAAACTATTTAAACTGAGGCTATATGAAATTTAATTAGGGTGTAGATGATGATGATATGATGCTGTAGATGGAGAGGATTTTGCGAGTGATGAAGCTGGCGTGGTGAACACTTTTAGATCGGACTGTAGGGCTTCTATGAACGTCTCTCTCTCGATAATCTTTTTTGGATGGGTTAATCATGCAAATTGAAGACTTGATGACTGGATTTTTTTTGTGCTTTTCGGCGTATCGTGGTCGGGTTGATTGTTTAAGGTACAGTCAGCATGGACCTGGTTCTTCCTGTTATTTTTTTTTTCGGCGGTTGCTCGTAGTGAGCTTGGAGTTCCTGGGGGGGGGGGTGTGCTCCTTGTTAGTAGTCTTGGTCAGTAGATGTGATTTGGCCAAGAACTGAATGATTTTGTGCGCTGATGTTTTAGGGTTTTAACTTGAGTCGTTTTCAATCGTTAGTCAACTACTTATGTGTTTTTTTTCACGCTTTATGTATGCTTTTTTTCCAAGAGCACCTTTTTCTTTTATTTTCTTTTTTTTAAAAGGTTAGTAGGTACATATTTTAAGCAGATTTTGGTGCACTTTCAGAAAGGTTTAGGTAGTTTTAAGCAATTTAGTTATAGTTTTAGCAATTTTAAATATTTATTTTAGGTTTCATGGAAAAACTAGTTAAGGTGGGTAGATAAGATTAGGGCACGTGGGTGTCGTTTGACTTTATACCCGTAGATAGGCTATTTTTCTTTACGATGATAAGTTTTTCGGTACGATGGTTTATCTACGCAACCGATTTTTCACAAAAAAAATGCTTTTTAGTTTTAAACTTTGATTAAAAAAAACGAGTACTTTGCAGCGTACAACTACACAAAAAAAACCCCTTTTCTCACATAGGCTGAACGACGTATGTCTACCGAAGCGAACCGCACAAAATAATTTTTACAAAAGAGAGTGATGCTTGGCATTCACCCCTTTTATAGCCTGGTGGCAACCCTCAGCGCATCCGACATTTCATGCGAGAGAGGTTCATCATCATGGTGATGGAGGTGATTCCGGAAGACGCTGTTTCCGACCTATCTTTGACCAAAAAATTAAACTTTTTATCTTAAAAATCATTTCAGATTTTTTTAAAAATAGATGTGATAAAAGTTTAACCCTTTGATCAAAAACGGCAAAGAAAACAACTCCCGGAAACACTTCCATGACAGAAAAAAAGACAATTTTTGTGCTGGTATGCGTTGGCTTTGCTTCGTTTTTTTTTTTGTCTATTATCGCCATCTCTTTTGACACATTTCTTCAGCACCCTCTCTCGTGCAAAATGGAAGTTGTCAGCTACTTCCTTGCATAGTTGACTCTCAATAATTTGATTAATTCACCACACCTGAGTAGATTTTCACCCACACCATCAGGACTCGCAAAATCGATGAATTGAATTCAATGGAAATGAGTTGAATATAAAGAGGTTCGGGTTTTTGATAGAATCCACCAGATTACCTCAAACTGATGAATTTCGGACATAGTTTAGCGTTAGTCCTCTTTGTAGCGTTGCTAAGCATGAAATTTCTCTTATAAACAATATCGCCAACGTTGAATTTTACATTTTTGCTTCTTGTGTTGTAACTATGTTCGTAACTGAGGTGAGCCTTTTGGAGGGAATCCTTTATGGCCGAATGAATGATGTTCATTTTTGATGACTTTGGTATGACATTCAATTCAGAGTTATTGACACAATTAAGTTTACGAAGAAGCTCAAACTCGGAACCATGTTCCACCATTTTCTGGCCAAACAAGGCTTCATAGGGCGACATACCGATAGCTGAATGACTGGCAGTTCTAAGAGCGCAAGCAATATCGTGAAGATGTATATCCCAATCCCTCTGGTCCTTGCCTATGTATGACCTAATTGCGGCAAGAATAGAACGGTTGACACGTTCGCTGGCATTAGCCTGTGGCGCATATGAAGCGGTTTTTATATGCTGAATACCATACGAGGATAGTTATTTCGAAAATTTCTTGCCGATAAATTGCTTTCCGTTATCAGATAAGATGGATTCCGGAACACCGAACATGCATAGGATCTCTTCATGTACAAATTTGACTGCGGCTTCTGATGTAGCTTTTCTTAAGGCCTTAATTACCACAAATTTTGTTAGCTGATCAAGTGCAATTATTATATAAACGTTTCCCTTTTTTGAACGTGGGTACGGGCCCAGAAAATCTATAAAGAGATGTTGGAACGGACGTTCCACCACAAAAGGTTTACCCATTGGATGTCGCAGAATTTGGTTAGAAGCTTTTGATATTTTACATACCCCACATTTCCCTACGTATAACTTCACCTGTGAAGCCATGTTCGGCCAAAAGAATCGCTGTCTAAGCCTATGCAGAGTCTTACCCAAACCGCCATGTGCAGCCCTTGGTGGTTGATGTGCCAAAGTAATCAGTTGTGTTGTCAGCTGCGATGGAACCCATAACTTCCATCCTAAGTCATCCTCTAAGGGATTTCCTGTGCTGCGTTTGACCTTCTTATACACGAAATTGTCCGAGACTTGAAGAGGTCTGGCAGCTGTTCCTTTTGTTTTGTGATGTTGTCCATGATTTGAATATATTCCTCAGATTTAAAACTGGGATCTGTCAAATCAATGTGCAGCACATCAGAAGGATATTCCTCCGATACGGCATCTAGGTTCAACTCGTCTGCTGCAAAAACTCTAGACAGAGCGTCTGGCACGACATGCTGTGAACCTTTTCGATGCTCAATAACCTTGAAGTTTAAGGCTTCATCGAGCTAACCCACCGCTGAGGTCCTTTTGACCCATCAACCACTTTAAGCTGGCATGGTCGGTAACCACTTTAAAGTGATATCCTTCTACATAGGGACGAAATTGTTCAATACTCATCACCGCAGCCAGGCACTCGCGTTCAGTGACGCTGCGCTGTAGTTACACTGGGCCTTGTTCAGTTTGTGCGAGTAGAAGAAGATGGGTCGTTCATTGTCTTCTTCATCCCTTTGACATAAGACGCCACCGATTCCCGTCGACGAAGCATCACACAAAATGACAAAGGGCTTCGTATAATCAGGATTCACTAAAACGGGTGCTGATGTTAATATATCCTTTATCTTTTGAAAAGATTCTAAAGCTTCATTGGTAAATTCAAATTTAACGTTCTTTTTTAATGTGTTCGTGATCGGAGCAGCAAGGGTACTATAATCCCGAACATCTGCAGTACCACCCAGACATGCCCAGGAACCGTCGGACCTGGCGTTGAATTTGTGGGACCGGAAAATCTCTTATGCCTGAAACCTTAGCAGGGTCTGTCTTAAGACAACCATTGCCAATTATATAGCCTAAATATTTTAGTTCTCTAAAACAGAACTTCGATTTTTCGAGATTAATTGTCAAACCGGCAGATGTTAACTTTTCAGCGACTATATTTAGGTAACGAATATGTTCATCAAAGGTGCGTGTGACTATCAGAAGATCGTCCAAGTAAACAAAAACATTTTCTTTTAATTCATGAGGTACCACTTTGTCCATTAACTCGCAAAGACGTTGCGGTGCATTGCAAAGGCCAAAGGGCATAACTTTGAATTGGTACAGAGGTCTGCTGGGGACCGTGAACGCCGTCTTTTCCCGTGAAGACTTCTCCAACGGTATCTGCAGAAAGGCATCTTTCAAATCCACACTAGAAATATAGTGTGTATCTGAAATACGACTTAGCACAGCTTGTATATGGGGCAAAGGATAGGCACTTTTCTTTGTCTTTTGGTTCACTTTCCTTTAGTCTAAACACATCCGGTTTTTCCCGGGTTTTCGTATCAAGACTACGGGAGAGCTCCATGGGCTATTACTCTCTTCAATTATTCCCATGCTAAGTAACCTATCCAACTCCTCATATAGTAGCTTTTGTACCGCAGGAGAAACGGGATAGTGTCGTTGTTTTATAGGTTCGGCATCCCCTGTGTCGATCTCATGTTCCTCCAGCGTGGTTTTGCCTAAACCAAGAGTGGCATAGGACGGGAACATGCTAATGGCTGTTTGAAGTTTACTGGATTCTTCTCCGGATAGCTCACGCATCTCCGAGGACATACTGTCAAACGAAGTATTTGAGGGGGAAATTTCCGAGATTAAATGGGGAGCGATATCGAACAACTTCCAGAAATTGATCCCTAGATACAATTTCTGTTGAAGTGAAGGAACGATAAACAATTCGAGCTTTTTAGTTTGATTTTTGTAGGTAACATCTACAAGGCATTTGCCTATGATAGGCTGACTGTGACCATCGGCCGTTTTAACATTGGACGAGAAACGAGTAAAAGTTACGTTGTGCTTTCGGAGGAAATCATCGCCGTCTATACCTAAACAGCTAATACTAGCACCGCTGTCTAGCAGTCCTAGCACGTTTTCACCAAAAAGCTTCACATTAGCATAAGGACGAGGGTCATCCGAACAACACAAGGTGGTGGATTCTATAGTTTTTAAGGTGTTTTTCTTATTTTTCTTTCGTTCTCTAATCCTAGCTATCCTGGGAGAAATAGATGATTTTGGATTACCGAAAATTCTATCCCTGGCAGCGTAGTAGTCTATTTGACGTTCGTCAAGACTTTTGAACAGAGGTGAAGGTTTGTCTAGATGAGGTGGCGTGTTTGAGTCAAGCTTTTCTATTTTGAAGGGTCTTTTCAAAATCTGGATGGGCGAATCTTGTAAAAATCGATGTGTGTTGTAGTTGGTAAAATTTAAAGCGAATCCGGTCTCTGGTTCCGAGAGCAAGCCATCCCAGTTGAAGGATTGCTCTTCCGAGAGTTTCCCGCACATTTAGGATTCGAGCACTGAGGAGAAGTCGTATCTTCCTTTCCACAGCGATAACAAAACAAAGATCTCTGTGGAATCGGACACTCCATATAGCCATGACCTACCTCCCTGCAGTTCCAGCAGGTGTAGTTGCTGGCGTCTCTTTGAATTTGCACGGCTTTAATCGAATCTGTTGTTGAGGATTGAGCTGAAAACTCTCCTGCTACCTCAATTTCGTTCACGTTTCTACGAAAGGGTTGACCTAAGGGATTTCGAACTTTGTATCTGTCCTGATCATTGATATACTTCTCCATATTACGGCAGACATAAGCCATCTCGTTAAGGCTTTGAGTTCTAAACGTCAACAACAGCTCACCCATACGCCTATGGACATTTTGCTTTATAAGGCTTATAAGCTCATGATTTGGCTTTGGAGTAAGTAATCGAGTATTCAATTTTTGAATTGCCATGAAGAAGTCATCGAAACTTTCATTTGGTTTTTGTCGACGATCATACAGTTGTTTCGAAAGCTCAGCGTCCGTATCAAGAGAACGAAATTGGTCCATCAACGCGTACTTAAGACCAGGCCAATCTACTCTGGGACACGACTTTAGGAATACCCAATACCAATTTTCGATGTCCACTGACGAATTGGTGGAAGTTCAATACAATCTCTTGCCATGAAGCACCATAACAATCTTTTAGCCTTTCCAATCTAAATATGAATTCATCGACCGTCATATTGAGATTGTCGTACTTCAGGCCCCATTTATGGAAGGTATGAACTTTGATAATGGGATTAAAAGATAGATTTGCCTGAGGGTAACTCTCAAGCGTGGGCCTAGTATCCTCTAAATTCATATTCCTTATCCGTGACAAAAATTCATCCGCATTTGGGTTTAAGCTAGAGTAATTTGCTCGAGTTGCTGATTCACCTAGCCCAGATAGATTTCGAGCTGCAGGATTGGGATCTATGGTTGGCGGAGGACGCCTACGGACATCGTATTCACTTTGAACAGATGGGGTAGTTTCCCTAAGAGTTTCTCGGATAATCTCAGCCATCTGTTTTTTTTTAGTTCGGCTCTGTTCGTTTCCAATTCCTTCCTAATTACCTGCAAATCTTCCGCCCTACTTACACCTATCGAAGCTGTAACTAAGCCTTGTATATAGGTTGGTAAATCTATTTCATCCTGGTTGTTAGTTGGCTTTAAAACTGGAGGTGGAATAGTGCTATTAACTGCCCCTTGAGATCCAGAAGCTGGGTTTGGGTCGACATTATTTGCAGCCGAGCTACCGAGTGCTTGATTTTGAGGATCATTAGGGGGTTCCCCCGAACCTAAGTTGGAAATATTTAGATTGGAGTTATTATCCATTGCACTTGGTCGTACTTTATTGTTATTTGATCCGCGACCACGAAAGCTTTTGCTTGATCCACGACCACGAGTGTTTTGGCTACCTCCTAGACCTCTAATACTTTGGCTCGATCCTCGTCCGCGAGCTGAGCGTAAATTGCGTATTTGATTACCCTCAAGTGAAGACATAAAGCAACTCACCGGAATTAATCTAAACTTCAATAGTCTTTATATAAACGAACAAATCTAAAAAATCGAATTTCTTTTTGTATGTACACTCCTCGTCAACTGAATACGCACAAACATTTTTGAATATATTTTATCCATTTTTTCCAAACAGTGATGGTTATTATGCCATCTGTTGATGGTAAAAATTTTCGTAACATATAAATAACAGAATTTCAAAGTTTTATCCAAAAACAACCGTGAGTTTTTCCTTCAACCACTTCCAAAGTGTAACTTATGCAAAGTAGAAGTTTTTTTTTGAGTCAACTGAATAGGTACAAAAATTAAAATTGGTATTGGAATGGAATGAAACAAGTTTTTGTTTAAGTTTAGTAGTGGGTACTTCCACCTTTATTTTTAATTACTTCGTAAATTCGATCCGGCATGGAATCGTATAGCTTTTTAATGTAATTTAACGAAATTTCGCTCCACGCTAATTTTATTGCAGAAATTAAGGTTTCTTTGTCTTCGAACTGACGACCACCCTCATAAACTTTGCGTACTAACCATCCCCAGACATTTTCTATGATGTTTAGATCAGGTGAGTACGGCGGCCATTGAAGCAACTGCACTTGTTGCTCCTCTATCCATGTTTTTATTATGCGCGCTGAGTGAATAGGCGCATTATCATGTTGGTAGGTCCAGTTTATGGGTCCAGAGATGTTAGAAAATTTAGGAAAATTTCTTTCCAAAATTACTTTATACCCAGCTGCTGTCATTCTTGATGTTACAACCTCGAGCTCAACTGTTCCATAATAACTGACTGCTCCCCATATCATGACACCTCCTTCACGACTATGATGGCGCTTTAAAAATCTTTTTTCTTTTCTTAAGTCGTGAAAATAGAAGTTGAACCCATCAGGGCCATCGAAATTAAACTTTTTTTCATCTGAAAAAACCACGTGATACCATTATTTTTTCCAACTCATGTGAAGTCTTGAAAAATCTAATCGCTACATTTTCCGTCTCTCGTCAAGTGGTGGTTTTTTCTTAAGTTTCATTCGTTTAAGATGGCTTGAGTTGTTGATTACTCTTAATACTGTTGAGCAACTTGCGTTTACGCCTACTTTTTGTTTTATTTTTGCCACAGAATCAGAAGAATTTGATGCATATCTTAAAATTCTTCGTCTCTCAGCTGCTGTTGTTGCTGTTTTCTACCCTCCCTTCATGTTTTTGCCGTATGCATCTTTATTTTTCAAGTAAGAATAAACTACATTAAAACTTCGGCCAACTTTATCAGCTATTGCACGTCCAGTTAGGCCTTGGTCTCTAAGTAAATCGATTTTAGCTTTTTCAACACTGTTAAGACACGTAGATCTACCCATTTTTCTTAAAATTTGAAATCAAGAATTAAATTTTACGGAAAACACTAAAATCGTTAATTTAAACTGTCAAGCACTCCAAAAAACTTATAAACAACGAAGAAAATGGCGTTGCACCTATTCAGTTGACTAAAAAAAAAACTCCTACTTTGCATATAAAACACTTTGCAAGTGGTTGAAGAAAAACTCACGGTTGTTTTTGGATAATTCTTTCGGAATTATCTGCTTAACATCTTAAGGGAATAGTTAGCATCAACAGATGGCATAATAACCATCACTGTTTGGAAAAAATGGATAAAGTATATTAAAAAATGTTTGTGCGCATTCAGTTGACGAGGAGTGTATATGATTTAAAAATAGAGGGGCTTGCTTTGCCAACAAGGTATAAGTAAAATTAATGAAATCAAAAAAAAAAAATATGAAAAATATAAAAATAAAAGATAAAAGAAAATATCAAATAATTAAATATAGAAATTTTAAACCCAAAATGAAGGAGTTGCCTTAAAAGGGCTATATTTGCTAACAGTTTGTAAATACAGTCAAACTTTAAATCTGCAACCAACAAATCAAATGTAAATGAACAAACCCAAAAAATTATATAACCGAATCAATAAGAACTGATTGAAAAATTGTATATTATTTATTTTAAAAGAAAATGTATCATATAAAA
The DNA here is from genome assembly GCA_963921185.1 of Dasysyrphus tricinctus. Taxonomy (NCBI): domain Eukaryota; kingdom Metazoa; phylum Arthropoda; class Insecta; order Diptera; family Syrphidae; genus Dasysyrphus; species Dasysyrphus tricinctus. The sequence continues at coordinate 31,374,373 of OY992534.1, forward strand.
ATGTCTGGCGGATATGACTGACGAAGACTGAAGAAAAAGTAACTCACTTGGAAAATTTTATCGAAGCTGAAAAAAAGTGTATAAAAAACACAAAACTAGACTTGACTTTCCTACCAAATGTAATTTGCTATAAGAAAACTGGGAAAATTTACCAATTCGCAGCTGGCATTGTACAAGGCTTCCAGAGCTTATACAATCGGTCGACATTGATTTTTTTTCCAGAAATAAAATCGAAAGGTTGAACTTGAACGATTATAGCTTCGGTTGAACCAAGACTACGGATTCAAATAAAAAAAATCGATCACAAATTAGAATCTGCATTGATTTTGACTGAAGTGCGTGATTGTCGCAACAGGCTAAACAGGGAAATAATTTCATACCTATTTACTGGACGTCCTATCAGCATTTCAAATCTCACAACAATAAAAAAACAAAATTACTAATCGGTAAACAAAAGAAATCAAAGTCAAATCAAGTCTGTCAGTTTTCCGATATCAACAAAAAAAAATAAAAAAAATTTTTTTTGAAAAGTTTCGAAATTCGGGATTCCATCTTCTCATCAGGTATTATCGAGGACGATTCGGGCCCCACATTGGGCGCCACCTGTAACGGTCCGAGGTGTCGTCGGCAAAAGGACTCTCGATAGAATGTTCCAAAATCTCATCTCCTAGAGGTGCTATGGCCCAAAAAACAAAAAAATTAGCACATTGTAGGAACAGCCCATCTCTGAGCCCTTAAAACCTTTCCTCTCCTTACCACCATTACAACCCACTGCTTACAGGTACAGGGGGCTGATCCTGGCAGCAGAGAGGAAAGGGTGTTCAGGTTACGATGGCGTGGCATGCTAGCGTGCAGCTCATCCTAGCTCGTCGGTGGGACGTTCTTGCCATCGTAACTCTGAACGGTCGTTACGAATAATTACATGCCAGAAAATTGTTGCTTAAAAATGTTCGGGATCAGAAAACAGGAGCCCGAAATCGTCTCGATATGACAGCCTGAAGGTATAAATAAAAAAATTCCTAAGTGAGGAGAGACCCAGGTGAAAATACCTCTCTGAGGGGTGGCCCACCCACCGTATCCCAAAGGATACTACCTAGGCTGTTAAGCCCTCTATGTTTTTAACAGTCCCTAAGCTACGGATGTATAAAGGATTTAAGAGTTCATCTTTAACTGTTATACTCTTAACCTTTGGAACAGGACTGATCTCGAAGATTACTTTCTTTTAATATCTAGATCTCTTATACACAAATGTTCCATCCATCTTCGGATCTTCATACATACAGTCACATCCACCCGTGACGTTAACGTTTATCTTATCATCTTATCTTAATTCAAAAAAAAATAACAAAATACGAAATATATCTTCCCAGAGTAGACATACCAGCTGATATGGAAATAAGAAGCCGAAAGAGTACTTTTAATAACAATAATGAAATAGATTTTATTCAAATAATTAACAAAAAAAAAGATCTATACCTAACAATAATTCATAGAAAATGTAAGGTGCTTGCATGTACATGTGCAAAGAAGATATGCATTTAAATTCAAAATCGTAAAAACTAATAAAAAATGGAGATGAACACAAAGAATAACAATAAAAGGCAAAATATGGAAAAGAAACCAACAATCGATCGTTACCAAAAACCGTTTAAACATTCACTTTCAATTCAATTCATTTAATGTATTTCTTTGCAATCAAATAAGCCTTAAAATGTTGTATTATTATTTTTATCCGTTTTAATAACAAAGAAATTTAATCGTTAAGTATAATTCTATAAAAATATTATAAAATATTAGTCAATTTTTGTTTCATAAAATTCTCTATCAATGAACTACAGATCATCACATTTTCATAATTATATATTTTTTTTTCTCTACAGATCGATAAAAGCTTTACCGAGAGAATGAGAAGGAGAAAATATGAAATTAGGCTGATTGAATTACTTTAAACTTATAAATAAGAATATTTTTGTTCTCTTTTTTTTTCATATATTTACGAGAATCTCACTTTGTATTGTGTATAAAAAAAAATCAAGATAGAACAACCAAAAAAATTATCAAATTTGAAACAATAATAAGACTAAATATAAAAAAGAGATAATATCTAAATTCGCCTCAAAGCGCTCCCATATGATTTTAACCTTTAGATTTCCATATTTAAGAGACTATGAATTCGCCGCAGTTTGCCTGTAGGGCATGGCTCTAGCTCTAGGCTCGAGACGATTTATGTACGCTCTTCGTTTATCGTATAAGCTGATGTTGTAGGCTGAGCGAATCACATTTATATGTTCAAATATTCAAATAAAAAAAAAATAAATTGAAAAATGGAAACTTACCACGTATCCTGTGAGGTGGTGCACCGCTTCATAGGTTGATGGTTTAACTGGTTAACTGCAAGGAAATTCAAAAATTTGAACAAAAAAAACTCACTTCGCCTTTAACTGATTTTCTACCCTCTTTGCAAAAAAAATGACGATAGATTGGTTAATTTTAATTTCTTTCTTTTCAAAAAAAATGTACTGAAGAGAGGTAGTTCAAAAGTACTTTTTTTTTATGCATCACTTTCAAAATGACAAGCTTTTACCAAAATTATATACAAAATTATTAGGGTGAACCATGAAGGAGCGAGAGGAATTTTAATATGGACTATATAAAAAAAAAACTATTTAAACTGAGGCTATATGAAATTTAATTAGGGTGTAGATGATGATGATATGATGCTGTAGATGGAGAGGATTTTGCGAGTGATGAAGCTGGCGTGGTGAACACTTTTAGATCGGACTGTAGGGCTTCTATGAACGTCTCTCTCTCGATAATCTTTTTTGGATGGTTTAATCATGCAAATTGAAGACTTGATGATGGGATTTTTTTTTTTGTGCTTTTCGGCGTATCGTGGTCGGGTTGATTGTTTTAGGTACAGGTACAGTCTGCATGGACCTGGTTCTTCCTGTCATTTTTTTTTCGGCGGTTGCTCGGAGTGAGCTTGGAGTTAGTTCCTGGGGGGGGGGGGGGGGGGGGGGGTGTGCGCTCCTTGTTAGCCAAGAACTGAATGATTTTGTGCGCTGATGTAGGGTGCTTCGTTTTAGGGTTTTAACTTGAGTCGTTTTCAATCGTTAGTCAACTACTTATGTGTTTTTTTTCACGCTTTATGTATGCTTTTTTTTCCAAGAGCACCTTTTTCTTTTTTTTTCTTTTTTTTAGATGGTTAGTAGGTACATATTTTAAGCAAATTTTGGTGCACTTTCAGAAAGGTTTAGGTAGTTTTAAGCAATTTAGTTATAGTTTTAGCAATTTTAAATATTTATTTTAGGTTTCATGGAAAAACTAGTTAAGGTGGGTAGATAAGATTAGGGCACGTGGGTGTCGTTTGACTTTATACCCGTAGATAGGCTATTTTTCTTTACGATGATAAGTTTTTCGGTACGATGGTTTATCTACGCAACCGATTTTTCACAAAAAAAATGCTTTTTAGTTTTAAACTTTGATTAAAAAAACGAGTACTTTGCAGCGTACAACTACACAAAAAAAAAACCCTTTTCTCACATAGGCTGAACGACGTATGTCTACGTGATGCTTGGCATTCACCCCTTTTATAGCCTGGTGGCAACCCTCAGCGCATCCGACATTTCATGCGAGAGAGGTTCATCATCATGGTGATGGAGGTGATTCCGGAAGACGCTGTTTCCGACCTATCTTTGACCAAAAAATTTAACTTTTATCTTAAAAATCATTTCAGATTTTTTTAAAAATAGATGTGATAAAAGTTTAACCCTTTGATCAAAAACGGCAAAGAAAACAACTCCCGGAAACACTTCCATGACAGAAAAAAAGACAATTTTTGTGCTGGTATGCGTTGGCTTTGCTTCGTTTTTTTTTTTGTCTATTATCGCCATCTCTTTTGACACATTTCTTCAGCACCCTCTCTCGTGCAAAATGGAAGTTGTAAGCTACTTCCTTGCATAGTTGACTCTCAATAATTTGATTAATTTACCACACCTGAGTAGATTTTCACCCACACCAACAGGACTCGCAAAATCGATAAATTGAATTCAATTGAAATGAGTTGAATATAAAGAGGTTCGGGTTTTTGATAGAATCCACCAGATTACCTCAAACTGTATCGATTGTAGGTTTATTTTTTTAATTTTAAATACAAAAACTAATAAGATATTCCTAGACGTTTCCACAGGTTTTTATTATTTAATATGTTTGTTTGGCTCATAAGCATGCTTAAAACCAAAAATGCTACTAAATTCACCCATGCGTTTCTGAGAAAATGGTCAAACTGGCCACCTTTCACTATTTTTTATATAGCTTGGAAACTAAGCCGAATTTGACAATTTTATATATAAAACTTTTTTTTTTAATTAAATTTTTAATCGAATTGGATAATTTAAAAAATTTCATAAAAAAAATTTTGCAGGATAAGTTAACGAAAAAGCAATGTTTTTTTAAATTTTTCTCGAAACAGACATACTGAAACAAAGCAAAGTAGAGCTTTGAGGCCTTAATATGAAATGTTAAAAACCCATGTTATTTGAAAACTGACAGAGATATAGCCATTCAAATTTGACATTTTCTTCTCTTTTTTGCTGTCTTTTGCCCGAAAGCCTATTTTTTGGTACTTTATTACAAATTTAACATTCCTAGCACCTGGTACCAAATCTTATATTAATCGGACCACCCGTTTGGTCTGTAGGTCTGAAAGCATTTAAAAACAGCCGAAAAACTAAATTGCGAACTTAGATAGCTTTTAAATTTTCTCTAAAGTCGTACTGTCATATTATATCAAAATATTGATTTCAAACATTTTAACGAATGTGAAATTTGCCATATCGTACCCAAAAAGGGGTTTCGGGCCAAAACTGTGAAAAATCATAAGAAACGGTAAAGTTTGAATGGACAAATCTCGGTCAATTTTGAACAAATATTACTTTTTAAAAGTGCCATATTAAAGCCTTTAGTATCCACTTTATCTTGTCTATGCATGCCTTGACCCTATCTTTGCTTAAAAAAAGGTTATAAACAATTTATTAAAAAATTTAGAAATCCTTGATTTTTTTTGATTTTTTTTAGGTTGGTTTTTGTTTACTTTTCCTGCTTTAATTTTTTTATAAAATTTTTGAACTATCCATTTTAATAGAAAATTTAGATTTGGACAAAATTGGACAAAAAGGTTTGAATGTAAAATTGCCAAATTCGGCTTAGTTTTCGAGTTATACCAAAAATATAGAAAAGTGGACAGTGTGACCATTCTCTCAGAAACGCATGGGTGAATTTAATAGCATTTTTGGTTTTAAGCATGCTTATGGGCCAAACCAACATATTCAATAATAAAAACCCTTGCACGTAATTGTTCCTTTATACCCCTCATTTTCCGGTCTATTAAATAGGCTAATACTCTTGAATCGTAAGTCATCAATTCCCATACAAATCAAGTCAATTAAAATCTTCTCTTCCAAATTAAATGGATTTCTTATAATTATAAGGTTGACCTAATAAGTACCAAGAAAGAAGTTCAACATCGCATGCCTTAGCACATCTGAGAAAGCCGGAGACTACAGTGAGCAATTGACCGGGAAACTCTCTGCCGTACACCCAGCCACAAGCGTCAACAACCAGTGGAACCAGTATCGCGACATTATTAAGGAGACAGCCGAGACCACCATAGGCTATCAACTACCCAGAAAAAAGATCCCGTGGTATGATGATGAGTGCGCGGTATTGATGCAGGAGACGGAAAATGCACGAATAGTCCTGGAGCAGATAGTGCGCAAGAGTGGTGTTAACATGGAAGGCAGTATCTTTAACAGCTCTTCTCAACTGCTTGGCTATGCGGACGACATCGACGTCATCGGCCGTTCCAAGAGAGCTGTACTTGAAGCATTCACAGCTATTGATGAACAGGCGAAACGCGTTGGTCTTGAAGTGAATGAGGACAAAACAAAGTATATGCTATCAACAAACGAAGCCTCATCTGTCCATCGCCTAGGACAAAACGTCACTGTTGGTAGCAGTAATTTCGAGGTAGTCATGGAGTTCACCTACCTCGGAACAAACATCAATTCCACGAACGACAACGAGGAAGAATTACCCTAGCAAACCGCTGCTACTTCGGTTTGGCCAAACAAATGGGTGCAAAACTCCTTTCTCGAAAGACAAAGTGCACGCTATACAAAACGCTAATTTTACCAGTTCTACTCTACGGCGCCGAGTGCTGGAAGATAAGTAAAAAAGGGGAATTGATACTGGGCACTTTCGATCGGCGGATATTTGGTCCTATATGCGAAGAGGGAGGAGAAGATTCAATCGTGCACTGTACGAGCTGTACCAAGATGTGGATGTAGTCCAAAGAGCCAAAACACGTCAACTACACTGGCTCGGCCACATCGAGCGAATGGACAACAACGCTCCAGCCAAGAAAACCTTCGAATCCCAGCCCCCAGTTTCGAGACGACCAGGAAGACCGAACCTCCGCTATAGGGACCAGGCGGTCACAGACGCAAGAGCGCTTGGTCTCGACGACTGGAGGGAGCGTGCGAGGTACCGCAACCAATGGAAGACCGCAATATCTCAGGCAGAGACCCTTCATGGATCGGGAGCCGGATAAGCAAGCAAGCAATAGGTACCAAGCCATAAGGAATGGATAAAGGTAATCCTTAACTTATATTTTAGCGTTAACAGTAATCGCTAATATCATTTTTGTAGCTTTTAACTTTTTTTTCGTTTTACTCGAAATTCTTGAAAGTGGAAAAGAAGAGTTTGGAAACTATACCCCTCCCTAGAGGATTATCATCACCCCGAATACAGCAGTTTTGTTAATTGACGTATCCAATCAACCAAAAGTGAGCTTCATCGCTAAACAAAATTCGCGCGATACATATTTCGAACAGAAACATTTGGCCTGGACGTTGTTCAGGCGTCAGTCTAATCATGTAGAAATGCCAAACCAAACTAAAAATATATCACTTGACAGCTGACAAAATGGCCTCCAGTTAAAATAGTTTTGCCAACTGAAAGTTCTAAACCTCTAATAAAAAAAACACTCTATGTACACACTAATTAGTCCCTTAAACTTGCAAACATATGTTGTATGTATGTACCAATAAAATAATTAAGGGAACAAGATTTGTGTTTCAATTTGTTTAGTGCTCTTTTAGTCCAGTCAACGAAGACTCAAAATTATAAAATAAATGCAATAAATCATGCTCTCTGGGTTAATATTTTATGTGGTAGGGGTGACCCCCAGGTATAACATACTCAAAGTCCCGAGCCCAGGGCCACGAGCCTTAGCCAAGAGGGGGGGTTAAAGGTCCCCTTTTGTCATTTTTTGGGAATATTTTGAAAACTAAGCGTTTAAACGGAAAAGTGCACACTACAAATTAAAAGAATAACAAATTTCTTACAAAAAAAGACATTAATATTTTCGGTAGGAGCAAGGTTAAAAACAATACGGGGCGGGGAGTAGAAAATTCAAAAATTTGAAAAACAATATTATTATCTTACAAAATCAATGGTTTTTGATCAATTAACCCAGAAATAATCGGAAAAGTACGTACACTCCGCTTCAACTGAAGAGACACACTCATTTTCAAAGGAACTTTGTTCATTTTTTCCAAACAATGTGCACTAATGTATCATTTGATGATGGTTATTGCTTGTTTATAATGTTGGGAATATAAATCAGAAAGAATAATTCAAAAAGCACCGTTGTTTTTTCTGCTGCTCTCTTGCAAGGCTTTTTACATCCAAAAATGCAGTTTTTTTGCGTCAACTGAATAGACACACATATTGAGACTGGTTGTAAAAGTTAATGGAAGGAAGTAAAACAAGTTTTTTATGAAAAAGTATTTTATTGAGATATTCTAGTAGTAGGTAGTGCCACTTTTTTTAATTGAAACTTCAAAAAATTTTAACCGGCATGGTATCGCAAAGTTTCTCTTTGTAGTCCAGCTAAATTTCGATCCAGACCAATTTCATGACTGAAATTTTGGATTTTCTGGCCTTAAACTGATAGCCAGGATCATCAACTATTTGTACTTAACATCCATACAAAATTTCAATAAGGTTTTGGTAGGCTGAGTACGGTTTTCATTGAAGCACTTCGATATTTTGCTCCTCTTTCACTATACATGCCGTGGGTGGGGAGGGGGGGGCTTGTCCTGCTGGAAAGTCCCGTTTATGGGTCCAAAAATATCCAAAATGGAAAACCCCTTTCCAATATTTTTTATGAGTTATTGCAGTCATTTTTGAGCTTTGAAACTTAAACTCAAAAGGGCGAAAATGGCTGATCGAAATTTAAATTTTTTTGAAGTTTTAATTAAAAAAAGTGGCACTACCTACTAGAATAGCCCAATAAAATACTTTTTCAAAAAAAACTTGTTTTACTTCCTTCCATTAACTTTTGCGACCAGTCTCTATTTCTTTAACTCAAAAAAAAACTGCATTTTGGATGCAAAAAGCCTTGCAAGAGAGCCGCAGAAAAAATAACGGTGCTTTTTGAATTATTCTTTCTGATTTATGTTCCCAACATTATAAACAAGCATCATAAAATGTTACATTAGCTCACAATGTTTGGAAAATATTAACAAAGTTCCTTTGAAAATGTGTGTGTCTATTCAGTTGAAGCGGAGTGTATATATTGATTCATGGCCATTTTAGTGACGTCATTAGAGCAAACTGAAGTGTACAGAAGCTGGTTGTATTTAAAACGTCCTTACTTATTTTTTTTTTGATACAGTGTTTATTTTTATATGAGTAACACTGTTTCTTCAAAGGTAAGAAGTACACAGAGTTTTTCCAAGTAACAGGCCAATACCTTATGAAAGCATTTTTGGACATATCCTAAGAAATAAATTCTATAGAAGGGGAGGAATATTTCCCCCTCCTTTCTATAAGGGGGACAAATTCCCTAAACATTGACTGAAAATAGAAAAATTGCTATTTAAAAACTGCGGAAATACTTACAATTTCATTTAAAAACTTAAAACAGATTCTTTTATTATATAGTCAAATCAAGTCAACAGTTTTTGAAAAATTCGCTTGAAAACTCAGAATTAATTAAAAAAATTGAAAATTTTTTTTAAATGATTTTTCATTTTTTATTTTACACTATAAAGTAGTAAATTGTCTTTTATTATTTAGTGTTGTTGTTAGCCTTGAGTCGAATGCTGAAAAGCAGTTGGTTGTAGGGTTTTCAGTTTTTGAGAAAATTGAAAATAATGAAAACTACTTTCTTTTAAATCATTTTTGCTGGGTAAAGTAGTTTTCATAATTTTCAATTTTCTCAAAAACTAAAAACCCCACAACCGTTTGGTTTTCAGCATTCGACTGAAGGCTAACAACAACACTAAATAATAAAAGACAATTTACTACTTTATTGTGTATTTGGACATTCTTAAAATATTGATTTAGAAATCTTCTTATTATGTACAGTACATATGTACCTACATATGAAGGTATGTTTTTATTCCGAGAAGTATTTATTATTTACTTTTAGTACCTATATTTTTGCTAGAAAAAAAAACAAATTCCGTTTAATTATCTAATTTTTATTTAATTGAACATTTGTGTTAACAATTGGCTTTAAAATTAATTTATTACTAGATATAAGCACTATAAGATACATTGATAAATAGTAAGAATACAATTTGATTGGCACATGTGGGGCCTGAAATAGGATCAAATAAGACTTATGATATGTGACACAAATAAACAATTTGTTCCAAATGCGAGCCATAATTTGTTCCACTGTAAGTTATGACAATAGAGATATGAGATGATCTTCGTGTTTGTTATTTGTATTTTTTTAAACCCGCGCTTACCCTGCACAAAAGCCTTACTTGAATTAAAGAAAAGACTTACACCACAAAACAAATACCCAGCATCAGTAACGCGCATAATAAATAAAGATAAACACACCGAATGACAGTGTGCTCAGATAATAAATTCTCGTATCTACGTACACCACAGACAAAAAAAATAGATTTTCGTTTTTGCTCTTACTCCATGTTTTGTATCTTAATTGAGAAACAAAAACACAGATTTATTTTACTGTGTAATTTTATGGTTTATCTCCTCTCACTTTTGGCGTAGAAAAAATTATTTTTTTTGAACATATTAGATATTGTATCTATCATCCATGCACACATCTTCTTTATCCAAATTTAATTCTGTCGTGTCCACTTGTTTTTATTATTAAGTTTTTTTTTTGCAAAGAAACGTGTTTTTGTTTTGAGTATACATTTTCTCTTTCTTCTTTAAACCAGGTCTTGAAATTATAAATTTTGTATCTTTATCTTGGACAGACAGCAAATAAGTATTTATCCGCAGTACCTATATCAATTTTTGAATGAAACAAATATTTTTTTGTATTTTGTGATAAGCTGATAAGATAAGATTGATTTTGGCTTAGTTGTTTTCTATACAAACAAAATGTACTAAATTCCATCTCAATTAATCCAAATAAAAATTGTCCGAAGTTTCGTGATCTAAATTAAATAGAAGAAAAGATTAAATAGCTTCAAGTGCCACTAAGATTTTTGTTGTTGTTGTTTTTGTTGTGGTTTGCAAAAGTTTAACATAGCGAAACGTGTTTTTGTATATAAAAAATACATTCTAGAGCCTTGTACATCGCATTTCTGGTATATATTTCACATAAGTGATGTATAGTGAGTGACGAGTGTGTGATAAGAGCGCGATAGCCAAAAATTTCGATCAAATATTTTCACAATTTAATTAAATTTTACACACAATCCAAAAAAACAGATATCATTAAGAATGTGTTATTTCGATGGAATCAATAGGAATTTTGCAAGGATATGGATTTCCTAACTGATCCGATTTTTACGGATTTCGGTAAGTTGTGTGATTAATTTAAGACATTCTAATGTTTTTATTTAATTCTATTTTATTTTCTTTTATTTTATTTTGTTTTTTTTTTTTTATACATGCAAATAATTTCAAATAGAAGCAAGACACAAAATATATCCTTTACAAATTATTCTTTCGTATCCGTCGATTCTTACTGTACAAGTTGCATTTGTAATAGCATCTTACAGACATTAGAGACTTAAATATTTAAATGCCTACCATATAATGCTATAGGTATACTCTATATAATAAACTAAACGTGGTATGACTTTTATATTTAAGTGGCCCCTTAATAATAAATATTTCAAGGCAAGGGCTTTAAAATATGAAACATAACATGTTGGTTTATTATTTATAGTCTATCTTTACCATCATGGTTCATTTTACTTAAATATTTAAGTCGTCTCTTAATTTGGTTATTGGTAGGGCCCATAGAGTTTAAAATTGTATGAAAAAAAATGTAAAATAAAAGTATTTTTGAAATTTAATTGATATAAAAAAGAAGAATTTTATTATTATGTTTTTGGCACGCAGATGTCGGGTTTCCAGTACTTATGTAAGCGTAGAATGAGACCATTTTTACAGTTGTTCTTCTGGGAAATAAAATAAGAACATCTATTCATCCTTCATTGTTGTACTAACAACCCTATTTTGGTAAATTATAATCTTACTATGGTGACCATATTTCGGCTGCCATCATTTCATAAATCAAATTTTTATTTGTTTGGTTTTATGTAGGCAAAATGCCAAACATTCACAGTGAAGTTAAAATAATAATGACCACTGATTTTACTTTCTAAACTTCTAGAAATACATAAATCATTAAAATGTTCAATGAAGAGCTTCAATGATAGCTATAACTGGCACCTAAAAGTAGTCGTATGTTTAAATTTCGACCTATTTGATATTTTTGAAATATTAATTAAGTCTTGAGCTTTAACTGTCCGGTAAAAATTAATGATTTTACTTTCTAAATGCCTCAAAATTGAAAAAGAAAATTTTCAATGATGAGCTTCAATGATAGCTACATACATATAACTGGCTCCTTAGGGTTTCCTTGAAATGAAAAAATACTGCAAATTTGGAGCTTTATTGCAAAGTATAGCTAGCCCAGTTTTCGAAAAATGAGCTTTCATACTAACTTCAAAGTGAAGTTACCAGGGTTTTGGTAATTTCGAGCATTCTCAGAAATGCATACAACATTTTTCAATCAAATTTATACCTCGAAATATATTATTTGTTTTAACACAAAACGTGTATATGTAAATGTACCTTGTGCCTACCCTTTGTATTGAAATAAAAACTGTCATTTCAAAAACCACGTAGGTAATTCACATTTTTTTCATATATGCTTTTTAGCTGTAAACGCTTCCTAAAAGGTAAATGAGTATTCTGGGTATAAATTACGTACCTAAGTCAATACATTTCTTCCTCTTCAAATAATATCTCCTAATAGACTTTCCTTGCATAAACAACATAAGTCAAGTGATTTAAGTGGTTTTTGTCGGCACTTTTAGATCGTGGAAGTGGTTATATCTAAGGTTGATGTTCTTTAATAACATTGTTGCGATTGATTTAAATTTCAATATTCAAAACTTCAGTTAATGGCATTTGCAAATTCCTTACTTTTTCTTAAAAAACTTTGTGTTTTGAGATAGGTTTTTCCACAGGCAAGAAATTTCATCTTTAAAAAATGTTTTCAAGTTTTCAAAATAAGACATGGTGATCATGAATAAAAATAAGAAAATATGTTTAATATGTCAACGTATAATGGAAATTTTATAAAAATTCTAAAGTTAAAAACGGACATCGGTCATTTCAATAACCTATGAATCACATTATGAATAATATGATTATGTACCTTATCCTGAGGCAACACAAGCTAGTAACTACTTGCTAGCGATTTACTGATCCTTATAAGCTTTTGCTACTCACTTGTCAAGTAGCTTGCCTTTTTTGAAGCCAGTTGAGGAGCGAGTAGTACAACGAGTAATTTGAAACTTATTGTATGTACCCAACTCGCTTGACAGTAGGTTCTCACTCGTGTGACTTCAGGGTTAAGTATATTAAAACATGATAAATTAAAACATCTCACATGTTAATAAGTTAATGTTTAATTGTAATTTTCAATAATAAGCCATAAGAACCATGATTTTGTATAAATCAAATACTGATGACCCTGTTTCTTGCTAAAACAACATAAGTCAAGAACAGTTTTTCAAGCTTTCTTCAATATTTATATTGGTAAAACTGTCAATGTTTTAATGTTTTCCGATATTTCAATCTTTTAAAACTCCAGTACTATATTGAGTCCAAGAAAATTCTTAAAACCCTGTTTATTTTTTAATCACACAGTTTTTATTGATTCCTGAAAAATTCTTATTGTATGACTTTTGAGATGACCGTTTCAATCGTATTTCCTTATTTTTTGGTTAATCCCGGTTTTCGAGATAGTGGCTCACCCGATTTTGTTCGAATTTAGCAAACAATTAGTTTAAATAATACCTATTGCATTTTTTTAAGTACTTATCATGACGCGTTTCACACTTTATTCTAGTAAAATTCACTAGCGATAACGTTAGAAATACACTATACACTATAAAAATATGAACAGTGAGATTAGTTAGTAGTACCTCGTGGCATGATGGTTAGTGCGTAGGACTGTCATGCTGAAGGTGTGGGTTCGATTCCCAGCCGTGCCACTGCCACCTAAGAACAGAAATGTTTTATCTGAGGTACTTTCTCTTGCGAGGAACTGACAAATCCTCCAAGAGTATACTTGTCATGAAAAAGTGCTTCTCATTTAGCCGTTCGGACTCGGCAAAAAACTATAGGTCCCCTCCATTCCTGCAAACAACACGCACACAGGAATGGTTGTGAGTTGTAAGTCACTAGGCCCTGGTTCTCCACGAGTTGTTCCGCCACTAAATTTATTTAATTTTAGATTAGTTAGCTGTAGGTATACATATATCGAATGCAATTAAATCAATTTATTACTCTAGTTGTTCTAGATGTTGTTCAAATTTTATAACCAAGTAGGTTAGAACATTCAAGAACTTTGAATACACACCAGCACCAGTTTCTGAAACATTTCTTCACCATATTTTAGTTCTGTATTCGATTTCACTGAATTCAGCAAATATAAGAACGTACATATATGTACATACATAACATACATATACATAAGTGCATATAAATACTTTATGAATTTCTGGATTAATGCAAATACCTTTTTTAAATGTTTTTGGAAAAGAAAATAGGAGCTAGCAGTTTTTCACTCTAAACCAATCATATACCTATCTATCATAACAAAATTTTAGATGCCTTTGAAAATAACGAACGAATGTTCACCCTAAACATAACCTACCATCAATGCCACGCTGCTGTTAATTTTCTGTTTGATCAATAACAACATTTTTTTTGAAATGCTACTAATATAAGTCATTCGATGTTGTTGTTTATTTTCCAGGACATTTGTATACTTTAAACTCTCTGTTATGTGTTGCTGCTTTTTACCAATGCGAGACTAGTGTCTCTCTAATTTTTGTTATTCTTGTTTTCCTATAAAAAAGCCGACGTACAGTAAAAAAAATATATTTATCTTTAAATGACCCCCGGAAAAATACACAAAGTCTATTTTTATTTTGTAACTATGGTCTCCATAAATAGTAAAAGTTTGCATTCATTCGTTACAATTTTCCCAGGCGAAGAAAAGTGATGGAAAATAATAATTAGAAATAAAAAAAAAATAAAGAAGTACTTTTGACAATAAATAGAAAAAACAAATTAAAAAAGTTCCATTTTTAACTTCAGCTCAGTTTTTTTATGAAACTATGCTCTTGAGACATGTGATGTGAATTTTCCACCTTTATGAACATCATAATCATCATCATATCATAAGAAAAATAAGAAAATAAAAAGTGTTTTTATTAAAGTTGTGAGAGGCAATAACGATTTATGAAATTGATCTCTCTCACCCACCTTCTCCATCCAAAAATTAAAAATAAAAGATGGTTAAAGATGCGCATAATACACACATCATGCCAGTGAAATTTTTGCACGAAATTCAAAACTTATCCATCACCATCATGTATCAGTGAAAGAATAATATTGAAAATTAAAACAAAACATAACACTTTAGTCGGTTTAGATCCATGTTCGGTGCGGTTATCGGTTAGAAAAATTAAATAAAAAGTGATACAAAATAGTATAAAAAGTTTTTTCGTGAATCTATGTAGCAAACAAAGATGCAAAAAATTACTATGATAAACAAAATGCACAACTTAAGAAAATAGTGAGAAAGTGTCAAAATTAAGATTTGTTTAAAGAAATATGCCTTACATGTTGTTTTAATTATTAAGCCAAAAAACAATACAAATTGATACCAGTAGCTCATTATGGAATACACGCGGACAATTAATGGTAATTTGAATTTGATTGAGAACTGCCTGAACGGTAAATCTATTAAACTTCCCTGTCATAGAATCGATTTAAATCGGATATTTCTTACGAACTTAAACAAGCAATATGTTGGTATAAGTAAAACGAAGAACGTGCTATGAGCTGGTGCTTATACGAGAAGAAGCCAATATTCAAGATGCGAAGTGTCGAAGAATAATTTTTATAACAAATTGAGCACTTACTCCGAAATATCGAATTCTGAGCAGTTGCTCCCTTTTATTCATGCTGTCGATTTTTCCACAAACAAATCTCACTAAGTTGCTAAGCAAAGCTCAATAATCTTGAATACATTCTTCCGAAATAGTACATTATAATATATAGGGTGTTCCAACAAAAGATTTCATTTTAAGTCATTCAAAAACCACTATTTTGCTTTGAAAAATAGTGCAACCTACTTTTATTTTTATCTAAGGCGCCAGTTATAGCTATCATTGAAACTCATCATTGAAAATTTTAATGACTGATTTTGAGAGGTTTAGAAACCAAAATGATTTATTTTTTTGATGGACAAGTAAGGTTCAAGACCTAATTAATATTTCTAGTCAAAAAAAAATTTCAAATAAACCCAACTTTCCACAAAAAAAGACTTTTACTTTTTCAATGATCATTGGTAAGATAGTGCAATCATTGAAATAGGAAAAGTCTTCTTATGTGGAAAGTTGGGCCTGTTTGAAATTTTTTTTTGTCTAGAAATATTAATTAAGTCTTAAGCTTTATTTGTTCATCAAAGTAATAAATAATTTTGCTCTCTCAACGTCTCAAAATCAATCATTAAAATTTTCAATGATGAGTTTCAATGATAGCTATAACTGACACCTAAAGTACTAATATCTGATGAATAACCACCTGCACTCTGTCTACTAATGCTGATTTTTTTGATAACATTTTGCATTACGTTTTCGCATGGTTAGAGCTTAATTTCACGAATAACAGTTCTAATGCTTTTCTTAAGTGCATAAATTGTATTGGAGCACGAAACACAAATTATTTATATTCAAATAGAACTTTCTAACGGTGGAATATATCTTTCGAAACATGTATATTTAAACAAATAAATAAATAGTTTATTTTTTTGAGTTATTTTAATTATATGTCTTTCTCTTTGAACTGGCACCTTAGGCGATAGATTTTCAGATTTTTATAAAGTAAAATCAGTTAATATTTTGAAGGACAAATAAAGCCCAAGACTTAATAAATATTTCTAGTCAAAAAAAAATGTCAAATATGCCAAACATTCTTCAAAAAATGACTTTTAATTTTGTAATGATCATTGGTAAGGTAGTTCAATCATTGAAATAAGAAAAGTGTTTTTATGTTGAAAGTTAGACCTTTTTGAAATTTTTTTTTGGCTAGAAATATTAATTAAGTCTTACCCTTTTTTTCATCAAAATAATAAATGGTTTTACTTCCTATACGTCTCAAAATCAATCATTAAAATTTTCAATGATGAGTTTCAATGATAGCTATAACTGGCACCTTAGTCCCAATTCTTGAGATCGTCTCGAAAGGGACACAACTGGGTTTGTAGCAACACTCTCAGCAGTAGCAGCCATATTTGAAGCTGACCTTGTCAAACGAACACGACCTACCTGCCCCTCCTTGCGTACGCCATTGAGGCTCATGCAATTTAATTCTGAAGTTTTGCTATCGCTGTACGTGTGCAACCTCACATGCAGATGCCGAAATTGTTGTTCACATTTTAGCCCAGGAAAAATGTACAAATAAATTGCCAATCTGCGGAAAATTCCAAGTGAAGATTTTTGAATGCAATTATCTTTATTAGTGCCTAAGGAATACGCATGCGAAAGTCTACAAACAAAACTGGCTTGCGTTAAAAGTTATTCAAGGTTAAATGTCGAAAATACCGGTTTTCCACGTATAACTTTGAAACGGTACATGGTATTAAAAAGTAATGCATACAAAACTTGTAGATAAGATTTTTTAAACGCAATTATCTTTAAATTGCCATAAAGAATACTCGTGCAAAAGTCTACACACGAATCTGGCATGCATAAAAAGTTATTCAGGGTCAAATGTCCGAAATATATTTTTATATGTAAAGTGCATTTGTTTCCACATCACCTTTGAGGTAAAATGCATGGCGCGTTTTTTTACATGGATCCCCTTTAGGCCTATACCATTCGTGTGTAGACTTTTGCACGAGTATTCTTTATGGCAATTTAAAGATAATTGCGTTTAAAAAATTTAACTAGGAATTTTCCTCAAGTGGAAATGAATTTTTTCCTTGATACTATCCAAAAAAAAAAGGTTATGCTCTAAAAGAAGATTCTGCTGGCGTTTGACCTTGAATAACTTTTAGCGCAAGCCAGATTCGTGTGTAGACTTTTGCACGAGTATTCTTTATGGCAATTTAAAGATAATTGCGCTTAAAAATTTTAACTTGGAATTTTCCCGAAGTGGTAATGCATTTTTTCTAGATATAGTACCAAAAAAACATATAATAAAATTTTTTTGATAACATTTTGCATTACGTTTTCGCATGGTTAGAGCTTAATTTCACGAATAACAGTTCTAATGCTTTTCTTAAGTGCATAAATTGTATTGGAGCACGAAACACAAATTATTTATATTCAAATAGAACTTTCTAACGGTGGAATATATCTTTCGAAACATGTATATTTAAACAAATAAATAAATAGTTTATTTTTTTGAGTTATTTTAATTATATGTCTTTCTCTTTGAACTGGCACCTTAGGCGATAGATTTTCAGATTTTTATAAAGTAAAATCAGTTAATATTTTGATGGACAAATAAAGCCCAAGACTTAATAAATATTTCTAGTCAAAAAAAAATGTCAAATATGCCAAACATTCTTCAAAAAATGACTTTTAATTTTGTAATGATCATTGGTAAGGTAGTTCAATCATTGAAATAAGAAAAGTGTTTTTATGTTGAAAGTTAGACCTTTTTGAAATTTTTTTTTGGCTAGAAATATTAATTAAGTCTTACCCTTTTTTTCATCAAAATAATAAATGGTTTTACTTCCTATACGTCTCAAAATCAATCATTAAAATTTTCAATGATGAGTTTCAATGATAGCTATAACTGGCACCTTAGTCCCAATTCTTGAGATCGTCTCGAAAGGGACACAACTGGGTTTGTAGCAACACTCTCAGCAGTAGCAGCCATATTTGAAGCTGACCTTGTCAAACGAACACGACCTACCTGCCCCTCCTTGCGTACGCCATTGAGGCTCATGCAATTTAATTCTGAAGTTTTGCTATCGCTGTACGTGTGCAACCTCACATGCAGATGCCGAAATTGTTGTTCACATTTTAGCCCAGGAAAAATGTACAAATAAATTGCCAATCTGCGGAAAATTCCAAGTGAAGATTTTTGAATGCAATTATCTTTATTAGTGCCTAAGGAATACGCATGCGAAAGTCTACAAACAAAACTGGCTTGCGTTAAAAGTTATTCAAGGTTAAATGTCGAAAATACCGGTTTTCCACGTATAACTTTGAAACGGTACATGGTATTAAAAAGTAATGCATACAAAACTTGTAGATAAGATTTTTTAAACGCAATTATCTTTAAATTGCCATAAAGAATACTCGTGCAAAAGTCTACACACGAATCTGGCATGCATAAAAAGTTATTCAGGGTCAAATGTCCGAAATATATTTTTAT
This sequence comes from Dasysyrphus tricinctus, assembly GCA_963921185.1. Lineage (NCBI taxonomy): Eukaryota > Metazoa > Arthropoda > Insecta > Diptera > Syrphidae > Dasysyrphus > Dasysyrphus tricinctus. The sequence goes on from OY992534.1 coordinate 31,393,357, forward strand.
ATGTAAAGTGCATTTGTTTCCACATCACCTTTGAGGTAAAATGCATGGCGCGTTTTTTTACATGGATCCCCTTTAGGCCTATACCATTCGTGTGTAGACTTTTGCACGAGTATTCTTTATGGCAATTTAAAGATAATTGCGTTTAAAAAATTTAACTAGGAATTTTCCTCAAGTGGAAATGAATTTTTTCCTTGATACTATCCAAAAAAAAAGGTTATGCTCTAAAAGAAGATTCTGCTGGCGTTTGACCTTGAATAACTTTTAGCGCAAGCCAGATTCGTGTGTAGACTTTTGCACGAGTATTCTTTATGGCAATTTAAAGATAATTGCGCTTAAAAATTTTAACTTGGAATTTTCCCGAAGTGGTAATGCATTTTTTCTAGATATAGTACCAAAAAAACATATAATAAAAAAATAGTTTTCTTAGTTTACAATTTTCTCGAAAACTAGATGGCATAAAACCATCTGGTTTTCAGTGTTCATTTAAAAATTACAGGAAAAGTGTATAATAGAAACTAACATAATTCCTGATTTCATATTTTGAAGAAAAAAAACAGTACCTATATATTTTTTTTCAGTTTTTTTTTTAATGTTGGGTTTGGAGGTATTTTTTTCGAAAACTATTGGCAGGAATAACTTATTTTGAAAAAAATAATTAAAGAACAAACTTGAAAATCTCAAAAAAATATCATCATCATCGTGTCCTGTAAGAGGCCACGTCTTTTTCTGGGATTCTGCTTCCCCTAAGACAGTTGATTTCCATGTTGTTCTTGGTCTTCCAACCCGCCGTGCACCCTGAGGATTCCATTCAAAGGACTGCTTTGCAATTTCATCGTTTGGTTTCCTCAGTGTGTGACCAATCCAACGCCATTTACGCTTTCTTATGTCGACGTCCAGCCGCTCTTGACTTGTCCTGCGCCACAATTCCTCATTTGATATTATTTGTGGCCAGCGAATCTTTAGGATGTGGCGAAGACAGCGATTCACAAAAGCCTGCACTTTCTTCGAAATAGTAGACGTGACTTTCCAGGTTTCACAAGCATATAACAGCACAGATTTGACATTGGATTCGAAGAATCTCAACTTAGTGCGTAAGGAGATTTGACTGGATTTCCAAATTGGGGACAGGGTACCGAAGGCAGCACGAGCTTTATTCATTCTACTTTAAACGTCCAGATCCGTACCACCGTTTGAAGAAACAATACTGCCAAGGTAGTTGAACTGTTCCACTACTTCAACTGGCGTCTCCTGTAGAATAATACGCTGCTGTGTGGAGCGGCCTGTGAGCATTATTTTTGTCTTTTTGCTGTTTATTCTTAGACCACTCGACTCTCCCTTCACTTGCAGCGTTTGGCACATCCCGTTCAGCCCACTGATGTTATTTGCCAGTAGACATATGTCATCGGCATAGTCTAAATGACTGAGCCTTTCGAACGGTCTCCACTGAATGCCCTGTCGCTCAGCTGTACCAACACTGGCCGTCAATACGTCGTCCATCGCCAGCAGGAAGAGAATTGGCGATAAAACATCCCCTTGTCTCACACCCTGTTGCACTACGAAGGAGTCGGATAGCTGCCTATTGTGCAAAACAAAACACCTTGCGTTGTTGTAGGACTCTTTAATAATGGCAACAATTTTTGGTGGAATTCCTCTACCAAGCAACGACCTCCATATACATTCTCGGTTAACTCGATCAAAGGCCTTCTCAAAATCCACGAACATGAGGTAAAGCGGTGATTGAAATTCCATCGACTGCTCGAGGACGATACGCAGGGTGTTGATATGGTCGTCACACGATCGACCACTACGGAAGCCAGCTTGATGCCTCTTGAGTGTAGACTCGATTCTATCCTTTATTCGCTCGAGAATGATGGTTGCCATTAGTTTTGGGAAAACGGACAAAACGGTGATACCACGCCAATTGTTGCAATTCTTTAAGTCACCTTTCTTTGGCAACTTAACAATCACACCATCCTTCCAATCCCTGGGATAGCATTCGTTTTCCCAAATGCTTTGTATCAACGGATGTAAAATACTAGCCGCTGTTACGGGATCGGCTTTCAGGAATTCAGCTGGTATTCCGTCCAGTCCAGCTGCCTTGTTGTTTTTGAGGAGATTTATTGATGTAAGGATTTCCGATTCTGACGGGGGTTCGATGTCAATACCCCTATAAGACCTGCGCATCTCGTTTAGTTGGGGCACTTCAGCACTCTGCTCAACTGAATCTTCATTTAGCAGGGCACAAAAATGGTCCTTCCATCTACGAATCTGATCCTCAATTGATACCAAAAGTGTGCCATCCACATCCATTAAAGGATGATTGGTGTTGCTTTTTTTTCCCGATCACATCTTTGGCTATTTGGTACAATTCCCGGATATCTCCTCTTCTGGCAGCGATTTCCGCATTATCTGCGAGCCCATCTAACCTCAACCTCTTGTCACGTCTCACACAACGAAAGACCATCTTATGTGCAATGTGGTACTCTCTTCGCAAGTCAGCCTTTCGTTGAATATCAGCTTCGGCATTTATTTGGATTTTCAACGATTTGCGAAGTTCGATCTTATCCCAGGTGTCTTGGGATATCCAAAAGTCTCTACGTCTCGTTCGCTTGGGTACAGTTTCGGATCCAGCCTCCATAAAAACACTTTTAATTTCACCCCACATCTCATCAATTGTTGAATGCTCGATTCCGTTTAATGACGAGGCTCTGTCGTTAAGGGTGGTGACATAGTTTCGACATATGTTGGGGTCATTTAAAGCATTAGTAATTAATTTTGAGCTCCTTGCTGTATCCTGCGCTGGTTTTTGTACGGCAGCGGTTCGTAGTTTAAGACTCATCACAACCAAATGGTGGTCGCTTCCCACATCGGCATTTCTTATACTCCGGACATCACACATAGACTTCCTCCATCGCTGCTGAATCATGATATGATCAATTTGGTTTTCGGTTTGACCATCTGGAAGCACCCAGGTAATTTTGTTGCACGTTTTATGCTTAAATACAGTCCCACCTATCACAAGACGATTCGCGTTACAAAAATCGACAAGCAAGTCACCATTTTCATTCCGTGACCCCAAGCCATTTCTTCCCATCACGCGTTCCAGTCCATAATTGTCTGAACCGACTTGGGCATTGAGATCTCCCATAACGACTATGATGTCGGCTCTGGGAACACTACTGTAAACCGAGTTAAGATGAGTGTAGAACGCGGTTTTGTCTTCCTCTGTCGCTTCATTTGTGGGGGCGTAGCACTGAATAATTGTGACGTTACGAATTTTTGAACGAAACCTTGCTGTCATTAATCTCGCAGAAATGGGCGCCCATGAGATCAAACTACGCCTCGCTTCTTCGTTCAACATAATTCCGACACCATGCAGTCTTTGGCCACCCTCTCTTTCATCTTCCCCGGAATACAGCATTCTCGTCTGTCCAGTGTCTGATCTGTATTCAGCTCTTCCTCTCCACTTAGTTTCGCTTATGCCCAGGATACTGATCTTTAGGCGAAGCATTTCACACTCAACCTGCTCGTATCTACCATCGCTGTACAAGGATCGAACGTTCCATGCTCCGATTTTCGTACGTATGCGGTAGCCAAAAGTAACATTTGCGCAGTGTTCCCAGATTGGTGGTTTTTCCAACCAAAATGGTTGGAAAAATTCCAACCAAAATGGTTGGAAAAAATCCCTTTGGTGGGAAAAATGGTGGGAAAATATTAATAGTGGGATTTATGGTGGGAAAATATTTCAATGGTCTCTTTTTTGGTGGGAAAAAGTTTTGATTGCCATAACCACAACTCACTCGAATTTTACTACCTACAATGATTTGGTACAAAAATCTTTGAACAAACAGAAACTTTAAAAAATATTTTTTTTTGTGAATTCTACACAAATGAGTTACCAAAAACCACTGACCCTGAAAAAAACTTAGACATAATTAAAAATTAATTTAAATCTATGACTGAACTACTGAAACTAGCTGACCTTTTATGACCGTTAAGTGACCTTTCAAATAGCATTGTTTCGTTTTAAATAACCCAACTGAAAATAGTTGACCTTTTATCACATTCTTTTGGATAGGTATAATTTTTTTGCGAATATTCCCCGAATAAGGTGGCAAAAATCGTGCGTGATCTTAAGAAATCTTAAGTCTTGATTACAAGTATTCTAGGACTGACCAATTTCTAGGACATGTTGACTTTCTACACCAGTTACTGACCAATTAGATGACATACTTTTTTTGCGAATATGAAGTGCCAAGAATGCAGAGCCAACTTTCTTCTTTTTTATACAAGGTTTCCGCCGGGAAGGTATACTACTTTGTTTTGCTGCCATTTTGGTAAACATTAGTCTTGACAGTTCATATTTGGCAGTCGTGAAGTAGACACGTGGAAAATTTATTATGGAAAAATATTCGATAAACCAACGTGTTTTAATCGTTAAAACATTTTATCAAAATCAATCATCGATTACTGTGACGATGAGAAAGTTACGTGAAATTTTTGGTGGAAACAACGAGGCACATTTTCATTTGAATGGATATGTGAATAAACAGTAGGTTCTGGGCAATGGAAAACCCTCAAATTATTCACCAGTATGCATGCTTTGGGCTTGATTAACATGTGATATCAACAAGACGGTGCCACATCGGTGTGCTAGGAAATATTTATAGCAGAAAAAGTTATGGTTGTTTCTTTTTCCTTCCAGTACAAAAATGGTGGGATTTTTTTTGGAATCTGGTGGGATTCTACAAATCTCATCTGGCAACACTGCATTTGCGCTTCTTGAAAGATTTCTTCTATTTGTCAACGATTCATTTATTATTATGGCGTCTTGATTGACGCTCGTACATGAAAGATGCCGCACCCCCAAATCCGATGTGCGGTTTACTGCAACCGAAGCTGCAGAAGGATTTTCCATAAAAAGATTACCTCTTGGGGACTCATTTCCATTTGTTGTCATAGTTCATGTATTTGCATATATTCTTCCACCATGGTGTTTTCCGAGATATGATTAATAACATACATAAGCTCAGATTTGACAGGCACACCCGCCTTTTGTATGGTCAAACACATAACTGCTCGAGGCCGCCCACTGTGGGAAAACAGACGCCTTTTGTAGCCGCCCAATATGGGTTACAGACGCTTCCTGCTGCTGCCGTTGGCCTTTTAACAAAAAAAGCTCCTCCGCCACCAGACTATCATGCCGTTGACCGCCACCGGCAGTTCATCCGCCTTAAGGGGGCTTTTAACCATCCCGAGGACAAGTTTGTGCCCTGACCAGCATCGCTGGGTTGTCTGCTTATCCCGGCATCCATTCGGTCCCCCTGCACGTTAGCGTTACCCGCCCTCTACCACGCGGAGGTGTGCATAGGGATTTTCCCATCATTGAGCCTAGGGCCATATGGCGTCCTAGCACTCTCAAGTACTTTTAGAAGGCAAAAAAAATATAGTACTTTATTTTAAGTGTTGCCATTTGCTTTAATTTTTTTTTTTTTTAATTTAAGTACTATTTTCAGAAAATTGCTCCTCCCGGTTAAATGGGGGAGATAGACCCCCCCCTCAGTAAGAAAAAATGATTGTACTATGTCTCTCTAAGAAGCCCTATTGTATTTTATGTCGCTGGGCGAATCATTTTGGGCCGGAAAAACCAGCATTTTCGAAAATTGATACTTTTTGAAGTCTCAATATATTTTTATTGGGGCCTTATATCGAAAAAGTCTTCATAAGAGTTCTTATAGAGAATATTATTGTTTATACAAAAAGTATAAATTATTTTTCAAAAACTTCACCATTTAAGAGAAAACCGCAAAATACCGTTATTTTTGACTTTTGTGCATTTTATATAAAATATTATATCTTTTAAATAACCGCAAACAAAAAAATTTTTTTTTATTTTCTTGTAGAAGGGTAAATAACCTACAAACTGTGTAAAAATAAAATTTCTAACATATACCGTTTAAGAGTGGTAAGCGAAAAATCCTTATTTTCAATACTTAACCTTTTTGAAGTAGCAATATCTTGTAACTGGTCACTCGTGTGGAAAAAAATGTGTTAATATTTTTTGTAGATTACATTATAGTCTATAAGCTGAACATAAATTATTTTATGAAAATTTCGTTATTTAAGATTTAAAAGCAAAACTTTGAAAAATCGTATAAAAGAATCTATAACTGACCAATTACTGAAACTAGCTGACTTTTCATACAGATCTTAGGGCCTTTCAGGTGGTATTAATTTTTTTGTAAATTTCCCATTAATGAGGTGCCAAAAATCACGCGTGACCTTGAACAATAATTTAAAAATTCATTAAAAAAAGCTATGGCTGACCAATTACTAAAACTAGCTGACCTTTTATATAGTGCTCAGGACCTTTCTGATGGTATTAAATTTTTGCAAAGTTCCCATAAATGAGGTGCCAAAAATCGCTATGACCTTAAAATTTTAAAAAATTAATTAAAAAAAATCTATACCTGACCAATTACTGAAACAAGCTGACCTTTTATATAGATCTAGAGATCTTTCAGATGGTACACTTTTTTGGCAAATTTCCCTAAAATGAGATGCCAAGAGTCGTTTTGACCTTGAAATTTTTTTTTTAATTCATTAAATATTCATAAAAAAAATCTATGGCTGACCAATTACTGAAAATAGCTGACCTTTTACAACCTCGAAGAGGCCTTTCAAATTGCATACTTTTTTTTAAATGAACCAAATGAGGTGCCAAAAGTTTTTTTTGTAACCTTGAAACGAACTTCAAAAATTCATAGAAAAAATATATGGCTGACCAATTACTGAAAATAGTTGATCTTTTATCACGATCTTTCGGATGGTATAAAATTTTGGCAAATTTCCCTTAAATGAGGTGCCAAAAATTGTGCGTGACCTTGAGAAAGTTTAAGCCTTGATTAAAAGTTATCTAGGGCTGATCAATTTCTGGGACCAGATGACCTTTTCTGACCAATTACTGACCAATAAGATGGGATATTTTGTATCAAATTTCCCTCATATGAGGTGCCAAAGAATAGGTTAGATATGTTTGAATACCTAAATATTTTACTTATGTGTGTATTAGTGACATTTCAATAGGTACTAAAATATCCTTATGTTGCCACTACTCAACCTCCAAACGCGTTTAGCTTAAAATGAGTCTATGCTAGTTTTATGAATAAGGTTTATGCGTTCAGAGGCTTTACAGGGTTTGCATTGCGATATGTACTCGCTATGATGCGTTTATGAATAAAGCTCTAACAAAATAAATCTTTGCTACTGTTCTTTTAAAAAAAATTATTTAGAGCAATCTACGAAGATGACCTTTATTCGACTATTTTAGTTTTTGCCTTGGTAGTCTGGGAGGGGGGGCAATTACCCTCTTTAGCTACCCCCTAGTAACACCACTGCCAGAATCCTATTCGCTTCTTTTCAGGAGAAGAACTGTCATTCTGAATATCAATGGAACACTTTCAGAAGGGTTTACTCGCATTCCGAACGCTTCTGAATTGCCAATCGAAAAGGCCATTAATCACTGAAGATGGATATTAAGCTTAGTGCTACGTCAGATTTTAAGATGAGCCATATGATTTTTTTAAAATGCAGAAAAAGGGCCAAAACTTACCTATTTTTACAAGGCTAAAAGTTATTTGTAATTAAGTTACATTCTAATGCATGAAAAAAAAACTATGCCAGACGGGTTTGGCGGTCGAAAGTGCTTGCCAGACGAGTCTAAAATATTTAAAGATTAATAAAAGATATTGGCTTATTTGAGAAATGTATTAGGTACAAAGTTTAAACTAGCTGAATGCTTTATTCGTGAACAGGTTACTCAAAAAATAAAGACTAGGGAAAAATTCCGCAATTCTAGGGCTGCCAGGAAAAGGAAAAATTTAAAGGAAAAATTTCCCTAAATCAAAAAAGTTTAAGTTCTGGTGAGTAGGAATCCATAAAAAGTACAGACATCCCAAAATAAAACAAAATGGACTTAGGGAGTTCTCAGTGAACAACGACAATATGTAAGCTTCTGCCATCTAGTATAGAAAAAAAAATTATGACGAGTTGGACGGTGAAAAGTTCCTGCCAGACGAGCCTAAAATTGGTATTAAAATTTTGTAAATAAAATAAACATATAATATAAATTTTCATTCAGGTGAATACGTTAAAAGTCTATTAGTACCCAACTAAAACAAAAAAGTTTTGAAAGTTTTCCACAGTGCCAGAGTTGCCACCCAATTTTGTGTGTATACTTTTTAAACCATTGCAATCATTTGTTCTTCAGCGTTTAATGTTTACATAACATATGTATATATTATTTTGTTTTGAATAATTTCTTCTTAATTTATTTGATGAGCTACTCGCGTGTCTCTTCGTCATAATGAAATTCGTCACCGGAACTTTCATCATCGCTGGTATGGTCTAGTATTTTTTTTTTTTATACATAAGACATTAGCTAGCATATATGCAAAAATCAGCCTTATAAGGGTAGATTTGTTATTTTGATGTTTTTTTAAATTAGAGAAAAAATAAAAAGGACATTTCTTATAATACCAATTTTGAAAACCTTAGGCTCGTCTGGCAGGAACTTTTGACCGTCCAACTCGTCATAATTTTTGTTTTTCTATAATAGATAGCATAAGTTTACATGTGTGCGAAAACCAGATTTGTATAGGTAGGTGTTTTAGTTTTGTCAATTCTATAAAATTTTGAAAAAATACGTGCTAGCCCTGGGTCTACAGTAAAAGTACCATATCATATTTCGCTGACTTAATTTAATTTGTTTTAGGATTTGACGCAATTAAGGTGTTATATTTAATACATTTCTCTGGCTAATCACTGGCAGTTTTTAATTCCAACTTTAAAAACTTAAGTGTTGTCTGGCAAGCTATTTTTGTCCACCAAACTCGTCTGGTATTTTTTCGTATAAAAAAGACATGATAAGATATTATAAACTCAAATACCAGCATTGTAAAAGTAGGTTTGTGAATTCGGGCAGTTATTTTCAATTTTGAAAACAAAAATATAGGTGGCAGCCATAGAATTGAAGAAATTTTCCCTGGTCTTTATTTTTTGACTAGTCTGTTCACGAATAAATCATATAGCTAGTTTAAACTTTGAACCTAACAAATTTCTCAATAACCAATATCTTTTATTAATCTTTAAAAACTTCAGGCTCGTCTGGGAAGCACTTTTGACTGCCAAACCCTTCTGGTTTAGTTTTGTTCATGCATTAGAATGTATAAACTTATTCATTAATAAATTTCAGCCTTGTTAAAGTAGGTTAGTTTGGACCCTTTTTTGCAGTTTGAAAAAAATCAGATGGCAACCTTTCGACCGCGGCAACCCTGCCAGACCGTGATTTTTATTCTTAACTTTACTCTATCCAACAAAAACTGTCAGTATAGGGAAGATAGCACGTTTGCCTCTCAGTCTGGTTGCATTGGCTTGCATACATCAGTCTCAACTTAATGCTCTCACAGGGTTCCCATACATTGAATCATAAATTGCCGCAAATCGGAAAACAATGTGCATATGGTTACCATCGTCTGATTAAAAACATATTAAAATCAATTTATCTTTTTTCACCGCACCACACCATTTCAAATGATTATGATCACGTTATCATATATCCTGTGTTTCAAACCTTTGTGTAAGTAACTTTTTTCTTTAACAAATTTGAACTGCACTTTAATGACTCATTTAGAAATAAGACAAAATAAAAAGTGGACAGTCAAAACGACAACACTTTATGCTCTCATTTTTATTAATTTTGTTCTCAAAAGCTTCAATCCAAAAGTTCTTTGATAAAAAGCCATTCAAAAACCTCTGTTGTATTGTTTCCAATCGGCAAAGGCAACTCTGTTGAGATATAATTTTCGTTGTTTTATTTCACACATTGAAGGCAGGGCGATAGCTTGTATACAATTAGATTTAGATTGCATTTGGATTTGAAAGAGGACGGTCATGTTGGAACGTACGCAATTTTAGAATTACAATAACAATTTCTGTATGTTAATCAGTTGGTAAGTATCTTTTTCAGTGACAGATTTCTTACTCCAGTGTTGTGGTAGTATACGCAGGCACCATTGTTTTGAAAAAAGCTCGCCCATAACGCCTCTACTGACAATTTTTGCTGGACAAAGTATAGTTCCAAATCAAGCATAAACAAAGTTGTAACCTTGTATATAGTAGGTTAGTCAAAGTGGCTGGAAGCTCTGAGACTTAAAGTAAATATACCTTTATTTGTTTTATTTTTTAATACAGCTATACTCTGTCCAGTTTATATTTGCAGTACAGGCCTTAGGGAGGAGCTTTTTCAAAAGCACTGGTGCCTGTTGCTGTTTTCACGGCACTTAACTTAAGAAATCGCCACTGAAATAAGAAACAGAATTATTGACTTACATTGAAATGGCTTGTGTAATCTTCATTGAACCCATGTACATCCCACTATGGCCTATCTGCTCCCCACCTGAAAGGAAGGAGACTGATCGCCAATTTGCCCGCAACCCTTATTGACATTTGTGTTATTACAAAAAACAAAAATACTTTGAATCAGTGTTCCCAGTGCCCAGTTGATGGAAGTTCTTAAGACTTTTTCTTTGGTTTTTGGTATAGAGCTTTCAGTGTTGAAGCTTTTTTTAGACCTCTTGGGTAGCAAATATTTTAACTTTAGAGGAATAGGAGTTGACACTAGCAGCCGTATTTATTAAGAAAACTTAAAGGCATCGTAGCTTTAAGATGCATTTAAACTGCCCTTAAGTTCGAAATAGGTATCTATAATCAATTTTCACATTTAAGCAACGTTACTTAAATGCATCTCAACTTAAACGCCATCCACCGCGTTTAAAGGCTAATCAAAGCCATCTTATTCATCTTAAACATATTTTGACATTCGAGAAGAATTATTCTAATTACAAAAATATAGGTATGTCTATGTATGTATGTGTGTAGGTAGAGTTTCCATATTGAATGTTGTAGGAATCTAATTGAAGTTCTAAGACTTGTGATGTCCTTTAGTAAATTAAGTTAAAACTAAATTGTTTCATTGATTTATCAACATATTTTCCATCAAAAGACCAAAGTGTGAATTAATAAATTAAATAAAAGCATTTCTGGACGCAAAAATAAAAGTGCATATCACAAACCAAAATGGAGTCATGTTTCATTTCTTGTGCATTGGACTATGCCAAAATGCTACATCCAGTTGCTTCTCTTTCTGTCTTATAAGTATGCGCTCGTTTTTGTTTGCAAACTGTCAAAAAACAGCTCAAATGTACATGTATTTGTGAGTTTTCTCACGTTATGTTACATTTCAGACGTTTAGTTAGGTAGATATAGAAAATTGATTATAGATGGGAATTTAAGTAATGTAATTTAAAGGCAACTTAAATATTTAAGCAAACTTAACTAAATGACATCTAAGAGCCAACTTAAGAAAATCTAATGAATTCGGCAGTAGGTTAGGGTGGGCCGATTTTCAAATTTTCATTCATCTAGTGATAATCTACACGTTACAACGTAATTTTAGATTGAATAGTTAATTTCCATCAGTTTCTTTATCGTTATTCCCAAAATAAGGTTTGTGTTGTTATTAAAGACTTGATAAAATGAGTAAGCGAAAATTTATTGTAACACGGAGTGTCCTATACTTGGAGTACCGGCAGAAATTAATTTCAATATGTTACCCACAATAGCCGACGTAATAAAGTAAATACTACATTTGAGGCATGAGTTACTAGTACAAAACTCAGGTAAACAGCCAGCAGTAAGTGAAATCTTCGATATTGTACTTCGTGACGTCGAGAAAACTTGGACTTCAGCTTCTATTCCGGTCGTAAGCCCTAAACGCATCAAAGAACTTATGAAAAAGTATTATGATGAATATTTGAAGCTGATCCGATACCCACAAAGTAAGAGATCTGGAAACTATACATGAAAAGTGGAAAGTTTTAAGGACATCGCTTTAACACGGCTTTTTGATATAGCATCATGCAAATGTTTAATTATTACATCGTGCACTTGCATTAAAAGCAATAAAGTACCTTTATAATTGATCGAACATTTCTGTAAGATCAAAGAAATAAAAGAAAAATGATGATCTCTAGAATTGACCACAATGAAACAAAGAAAATTATTCAAAGGACTGAAAGACAACAAAAAATGCAAGAAGGAAATTCAAAATCAAATGAGCCCCAACCTGGTCCAAGTAAGTGTTCTTTTGAAAGACGAGATAAAGATTCAGAATCTGTGATTAATTCACCAGCGGACTTAAGTACTTTAAGTCAGGAATGTGATGTTAAAACGTCATTAAAAAAACCTTCTTACAATACTACAAAAATTTGCAGAAACTTGTGATCGATATGGCGGCTCGGATAGATCTGGAGCAGCTCTTATGTCAGCAGCCCTACAAGACTTAGGACTTGTAACAACAGAAGAAAGTGATTTAGTAGTGGACAAAAATAAAGTACGTAGAGCTCGAAATAAGGAACGCCAAAGCCTACAAGAAAACAGCTCTAAGAACTCTGAAAACCTACTTGAAGGTATCTATTTTGACGGTAGGAAAGACAAAACTCTACTCATAGAAAAAATAGAAGGTCGTTCTCATCGAAAAGTTCTTACAAAAGATCATATTTCTCTAATAGGTGAACCAGGATCATTTTATTTGGGACATTCAACACCACTCACTGGAACTGGAAGAGCAATTTCTGAATCGATCATAAATTTTTGTAAGGAACATGATATCAATTTGAATTCTTTAAACTGCATTTGATGTGATGGAACAGCAACTAACACTGGATGGAAATCAGGAGCAATCAGACTGACAGAGTTGAATTTAAAAAGACCTTTGCAATGGTTTATATGCCAACTTCACGCCAACAAGCTACCTTTAAGGCACTTGTTTCATAGCTTGGATGGCAATGCAAGTGGCCCACGTGAATATTCTGGTCCAATCGGCAAAGTCCTTGAAAGTCTGGCTGTTCCTGGTAACATGACGGAATTAAACAAAGACATTATCAAATCTTTAAGTACAGATCAAAAATATCTCTATGAAATGTCTTGTGCTGTGATTTCTGGGACTTGCAGCTCTGAACTTGCTAACAGACAACCAGGTAAAATGGCTCATTCGCGTTGGCTTACTACATCCAATCGTATATTGCGTCTCTATATTGGATCTAATCAGCCAACACAAAATTTAACAGTACTTGTTGAATACATTGTTAAAGTGTATGCTCCAATTTGGTTTTACATAAAACAAAAGCCAAGCTGTAAGGATGGTCCACAGCATATTTTCAAGTTGATACGATTCTCCAGATATTTCAACGAGACAATTAAATCGATAATAGACCCAGTTATTCAAAGAAATGCCTTCTTCGCTCATCCAGAGAATTTGTTACTCGTTATGATTGCTGATGGAAGAAGTTTTGTGAGAGATCTTGCTTTGAGAAGAATAATTAAAGCAAGAAACAAAAATAGTGCATCTGTCAGAGTATTTAAATTACCAAAACTTAACTTTGACGCAAACGATTATATCGACATAATAAACTGGGCTGAATCTGATGTTACTCCACCGCCAATTCTGAGACGTATTCTTGATACCACTTTGACCGACATGATGCAAGGAAAGTCTCCAATAGATGTAACTTTCTCATTGTTTCCTTGTCACACGCAGGCTGTTGAACGAAGTGTGAAACTAGTTACAGAAGCTTCTATTACTGTTGCCGGCGCGAAAGCTCGAGATGGAATTATTCGAACAAAATTACAATCCAGATCAATAATGCCTTCGTTTGATTGTAAGTCTGATTACAAATGTTAAAGTACAGTTAAATAAGTATTAATAGTCGTTATGTTTTTTTTTCTAATACCGATATATGTTAATTTTTGTTGGCTAAAGACAATTAAAGATCATAATAAATATTTTATTCTTAAAAAAACAAATTTTATTTAAAAGCAAATTTAATTTTTTTATTACTTCTTTTTCATTTTATGAAAACTTTGAGCTCCTCTACTGGGCTGAAAAGTTAATAAAATTTAATTATAAAAAACAGTTTAAAAGCTCATATTTTTACGCAACTTTTGAGACCCCGCCACTTAAAATCCAACATGATTAAAAAAAAAAACACCCAAAATCGGCCCACCCTACTGTAGGTGTTTTTTTAATTTTCTTGTTTTCTTTTTTTCATATGAAGGGTCCAGGGGAAAAACGGCTCAAGTCCACTTTTTGAAAAAAATAAACTAATGCTGACATCTTATAGATTTGTATGAGTACTATCTGATGTAGTATAGCTCTCTTTACATAGGATTTTGGAAACTCGCAAAATAGTACACTTTTAAAAAAAACTGTTTTCCAAAAGTATCTTTTTTGCTCCAAAAATTAAACAAAGCGATATTAAAAAAAGAAGAACTTGTGAATAGACCTAGTGACTCGTCAGGTAAATAATTAAAACAAAAAAAAAATAGATATTCTAACTACATCCGGTCGAGGTCCTGTCTAACATATGGAATTGCAAATACGGTCCAACGTCACGCTTGTGAAAATTATTTTATTTTCAAACTCTATTTTGAAAATCTAGAGGTGTCTGAATAAAATGCAAAAAACCGCTTCCAATTATCATGTCCGGTTCTTTCAGAAGAAAATTTCAAATAAAAAAATTCAAAATTTTGGTTAAAACATCTAAGGTCCTTTTGACTCCTGTCAGCTTATCATGCAAAAAATTCAAGATGCTAAAATCAATATATGTTTGCTTACTTGAGTACTTTGTGCTCAATAAAAAAAATTGTTAGTTTTATTTATTTTTCTTTAAATTATCCATTATTTTAGTAATATATTTACAACTACGTTTTTCTCGGAATCAATTAAAGTGGACTTAAGCCGTTTTTCCCCTGGACCCTTCATATGGAAAACAATAAATTATATATAACTTTTTGTCGAAGTTAACAGTTTTTTGGTTGATGGAAATACAAAATTATATGAAAATGCCATAAAAGAAAGTTAACGTGTGCAATATTGCAGTGTAATAAACATTTACTTATAATATTTGAGGGCTTATTGTTTTCGTGTTGTGTAAATTAACATCAAACAATGGCTTTGAGGGCTTCGAAAGATACAGGTGTTAAGAAAGAAATAAAAAGCAGGAGATCGTTGAACAAATTGTATGACCTTGATAAAAATAACAAGAAATGCGACAAAAAAACAGTGGATGTTTCTTCTGTATCAAAATGAAAAAAAATCTGGTAGGAAAAACGTTACCTTAGAAAACCCTGCTGGGAATACCCCTTAAAAAACGCGCCTATTATCTTAACTATTAGTAGTGTGGAAAAGATAGATTGAATTTATTGCGGTCATCATTATTTTGACTATAAATATTTATAAGCAGTTGGTAGCCCTATTGCTATTTTTGTGAGATTTGCGGCAACTTATAGTGCTCACTACGCTAACCCTATAAGAGCTATAAAATAAAGATAGCTTATTGAAATCCATTCTGGTCAGAGTGAAAGGCAAATATCCTATCTTCCCTGTACTTGAAATATAAATTGGACAGAGTATAGTTACATTGTTAAAGATAAGTGTAAACAAAATACTGGAAAATGAATTTTCTCTTTGATTTTCTTATATTTTTGATGCGCTAAATTCGAAAATCAGCATACAAAAAATTAAATTAGTTCACGTTTTTGAAAAAATTATTTATGAAGTTTTTTTCATAAAAAGAAAATGAAGCTAAGAAAATTATTTTTTTACCCCCAGATAATGGGGGGAGATAATCCCCCTTCCCATACGATTTTTTAGGTTACATATGACACAGCACACACGTCCGAATGTTTGTGTGCATCTTAGCAAACTCTGAAAATCAAAGTGTGAGCCATAGAAGCATGTATCTAAACTTACGGTTGAATCTCGAAAAACTGAATTAAGATATAGGTCCTACGCATGTATCTGTATTCAGGATGACTAGACGAGTAAAAGTTAGTTGAAATTGTTTATTATACTTTTCACTGTTGCCCAGTGTAATTAGATAAGAGTTACCGTTTAGACGATATTCAGTGCTAAAATAAAACTTGTTGAGATTTCACTATCTTTTTAATGAACATTTGAATTTGTATTTGAGGGGTATAGTTTCAAAACTCTCCTATTCCATTTTTCTTTGAAAATGAGTTAATTATGAGGAAATGTTCTTTAGCAGGTCCTTTATCTACGTCATTAGGTAAAATTTATAAAAACTTATTATTACCTTAACTTTTTTGTACTTGAAAAGTCTTGTTTATTTCAAAACTACTCTATTCCACTCAGTCGTTCAATTCAAAACTCATCTCAAAATTCTCAAAAGTAGAAAAGAAGAGTTTTGAAACTATACCCCTCATTTAATAACACTGCGCGCCGCCTGAGTACTTAAATGCCCCATATTCAAAAAGAATTATTCCCCGGAAAACGAATTTTAAGGTTTGAAAAATAACACAGGTTTACAAGGTTTTCGACATGACTAAGTAAGAGTTGATCTAAGGGTAATTTTTCACTCAACTCAACTCAACTCAACTCAACTCAACTCAAATCCGTTATCCGTTTTTCACTATCAGCTCTGGTTGTCGAGATATTACCGTTAGAAAGTACCAAAAAACCGTTTTTTCGCCATTTTTGGGGTTTTGTAACTATGCGAATTGATTTTTATTTTTTTTTAATTGTACAGATTTCTGAAAGTACTAATCTTAATCTTAATCTTCAAAATTCAGCTTTAATCGTCAAAATATCATTTTTACCTTTTGAGAAATCCTCAGTTGCATTTTTCAATATATTGTGATGAGCAAGTAGAGCGACTTCACCAAGATTTAGAATGAATAGAAAACAGTTACAAAGGTTTTTGGAATGATGGTATGTTAAGTGACTATTAATGGTCTCTTGAACGTGAAATGGACCAAAATTTATATAAACCGTGCAGTTCAATTACACTTTGTTTTAATTTCTAAGAGTTATTTCAAATTAAAAAAAAAAAAAACTATGGTCAAAAACGGATGATTTTTTAATTTACTTATTTCCAAAAGTTGAGCTGAGAACAAAAAATGACGTCGCGACGTAAGCCAAAGAGAAATTTTCGGAACTAGGTAATGAAGATATTATTTATGCCTGTATGTGTAATCGTCATTGTCTCAATTCAAAAAACTAATATACCTAATGAGTATTTTAGTGAGAGCATTTATATTTTGATATCATGGCACCGTTACTATAATAACACAGGTTTACAAATAAATATCGGTTAACTTTTCGATAGGTGAAAGTAAGAGTCGATTTAAGGGTAATTTTGTACGCTGAACTCAAATCCGTTATCTGTTTTTCGCTATCAGCTCTGGTTTTCGAGTCCTCATCTAACAACATATAATTTTAAAAATACTTTCTGTTTGGCTTACGTCGCGTCGTTTACATAACCCAACAATGGCGAGAAAATGTTTTTTTTTTGGCACTTTCTAACCGTAATATTTCGAAAACCAGAGCTGATAGCGAAAAACGGATAACAGATTTGAGTTCAGCATGAAAAATTACCCTTAGATCAACTCTTACTTAGTCGTGTCGAAAACCTTGTAAGCCTGTGTAATTATAGTTTATCACATTTATGTGAAGTTAAATCTGGGTGCGATTGAATTTTTTTTTGTACTAACTTGAACATTTTACTCAGAAAAATAACAAAAGGTTTTCAAAATTATTGATATTTAAATTATTTTATTGTTGTTTCGAATCAGAAAAAGGGTAACCTTTATGCTTGTTTTGAATCAGAATAATACTTTTTATGCTGACGTTATTTATCATATGTTTACGTTACCGGCGGCAGATCAACGGAAGACGCACTTCTTCAATTTTGCAGCCAGATCTATACCAGTCTTAACAGTAAAAAGTCACAGCTGCTATCTATATTGATATAACCAAGGCATTTGATACTGTGGATGTTATGTTACTAATTAAACTTGAAAAACTTGGGTTAAGAGGATTCATTATCAAATGGTTTTGTTCATATCTTAAGAGTGTTCCGGACTGAAATGGTGATTTCATGAATAAGATTGCGAAGCGTGTACTTATCCGATCAAAACGATTAAGGTGTCTATGGATAGATAAACTTATTCTCTATGCCATCATTGGAAAACAAATTTAATTTTGTGCTCTAGATTTTGGTAAAAGCCTCTAAAAAATCGAGAAAATGGCTAAAATGGCTGTTTTTCAAAGCAAATGTAGCCTACACTATAGCATTTTTTGCAAAATAATGTTTAATAACATAAAATTCCATATTTTTATTATGCCCCTATTGGAGGAAATTTTTAATTTTGTACCTAATAAAAATTTTAGCAATGCAAAATAAAAATGCTTGTGAATTTTGAAAAAACCCGTTTTTGACAGTCAATTTTTTATACCTATCGGTATTTTTTGACAAATTTTTTTGCAGTGGATATAAATTCAATATATTTTTCATGATTTTCATTAATTATGTAATCATATTTGTATCATTTGATATTGGAATTTTTAATTCTTAAAATGCACTTTTTGGCAGAAAATTTAGAAGTTAAAATCAGTTACTTTTAGAAAAAAATTTTTTAATACAATAATACGCCTACTAGTGACCAATTAGAAAAAATGCAAAGTTTTATAAAATAAAGTATCTGATGAAAGTGAAAAAAACACTCTTATATATGCAACAAAAAAAAGTTAGCCAATGACTGGTTTTGTTCAGTTCGGAACACTCTTAAGGGTAGAAGACAAAGAGTTAAAATAAGAGATTCGTTCAGTGGACCTTAAGATAAAGCTATTGGCGTTCCCCAAGGCTCGGTTGTAGGTCCCATTTATTCTTAATATATATAAATTCTATCTTCTACCTCGACTTGAAGGGTTCTGTAACAGGTTTCGCTGATGATATTGGTTGTTCATATTCGAAAAATTCCATTGTAGACTTAATAGCTGATATTAATTACAATTTAAAGGTTCTTAGGCATCGGTTTGGTATGCATAAGCTTGTCATAAGTGATAAAACTAAGCTAATGTTCTTTAATGAATCCAATTTTTCTCTTTCCTCCCCTTAATTCATATTCCATAGATTGTAAAAAGTTTGGAGTTAGCAAAAATGTATGCACTTTATCCAACAGTGACCTGAGCTTCAATGTGAGTCTTAACTGCTCTTCTAAATGCTTTACAATCGAAGATGTATCTAAGTATAAGTATCTCGGTTTATTGATTAATGTTAAGTTGAATTGGAATGTTCATAGTTCAAAATTGAAAAAGTATCTTTTGTCTATGACTTTTATTATGTACCATCTCAGAAAATTCGCTTCGCGAAAACTCCTTGAACCAGGTGATTATAGCTTGGTCCAATCGAAGTTGCAATATGGGCTTGTTTGTTGGGGAGGTTCGTTTAACTATAATATACAACCTCTATTGGTTGTACAGAAACATATTCTTAGGATTATCTGGAACAAAAAACGCCGTGAGCATAGTTTTGAACTTTTCTTAAGATCAAAGATTCTTCCGCTTAAGCCCCTTTATTTAAATAAAGTCTTAAAAAAATTGTTCTTTAGAAGTGGTAACCTTCTTAATCAGGAAAAATTCCTTGCCCAAGTACCACCTCACAACAATCGTTGCTTTCTAAACTTTTACTCCTCAGTAGCACCCAGAATTTTTAAAAAGTTACCTCTTGAGATTCGTAGCATCCGTTCACGATTCATATTTAGTAAAAAAATAAAATTATGGCTGTTTGATTTTGATCTTTGTGAAATAAATAATCTACTTAATATACAAATCTAATACAAAATTAATGCGTTTAAAAATAAAAGAAGCGAATATACTTAAAAAAATATTGTTAAACAGAAAATTTTTCAATAATATCTAATATAGAATTTCATAAGCAATACAAAATCTTTGTAATTAGCATATTGTTTTATAAAATATTTGTCCTCATAGATACTTTAAGGTTATTCATTTTTAACACAAAAATATTAAAAGAAAGAATGTCAACAACATATCTTAAATTTATTTAATCATAATGTTTCCCCCCACAATTGTCAATTGTTGAGCATATGTATATTTTTTAATTTGTTAATTATATGCATGCATCTGTCACTAGTCTTCTACTACTGGATGCATCCTTTATTATTTCCACTAATAAATTTGTATAATCACTCTGTCTATAATGTTATATACTCGTATAAGGAATTATTATATTTTCATTTATTTTACAAATTGTATGACTTACAATTATTTATTAGAAATGCTATATTATTTATCTTGGAAATAAGATCTAAATCTTATCTAAATCTAACTAATTTTCTTGTAAATTTTGACCTTCCCACACTTTATTCCAATTTTATTTACAATGGTTCAAAGATTCTCGAAAGAATTTTCGGAACTAATGTTCAAGGCGTTTTATTTAACTTAATTTTATTTTATTTATATAGTTTATAGGCTTCGTAAGGCAATCATATTTATAGTTTTGCATTCTGTTCATCCCCACAAGATTTTTGAATGAAAAAGTTATTGGTAAATAAAATAGATAAAAGTATCATCTTAAAATTCTAAGCACTTTGTAATAGTAAAACCTTTCGGCAGGGGCGTTCTCTGATCACAGATACATTCAATTCAGTCTTACTGATGAACCTCCTTGCCGAGTAGTATTTCGAAACCCTCGAAAAACCGACTGGCTTAAATATAGGATTACACTTCAAGGGCTATTAAAACCCGATCTTTTAAATCCTCCTTCTAATACTAATGAGCTTGACTGCAAGGTCAATGATCTCACAGTAGCCCTTAACAAATCCATGGCTACTTCCTGTCCGCTTACTCAGGTAAGGGGAAAAAAGAAACCACATTGGTGGGATTCTGGGCTTGAACCGCTCAGGAAAGATTGTCGCAAGAGCTTCAATCGAGCTAAAAGCACTCGTGAAGTGTCAGATTGGGAATCCTATAAGGTAACCCTCAAATTATATAAAAAAGCGTTGAGAAAGTCAAAGAGATCCTCCTGGAGAATTTTCTGTGGAAAAATAGAGGAAACTTCGGAGGCATCTAGGTTAAGGAAAATTCTCTCTACTAATCCAGTAATGCCAAGCTGCTTAAAAAATGCTGATGGCTCATGGACAAATTCCTGCGAAGAATCGCTTAACTTGCTATTGGATACTCACTTCCCTGGTAGCTCCCAAAACATTAATAGCTGCGACCGTAATAGGTTTTATATGAATCCAAGCTATCCACAAGGTCTGATTACAAGGGAAAAAGTGCAATGGGCGCTCAACAGCTTCCAGCCTTACAAGTCTGCGGGACCAGATGACATAATACCAGCCGAACTCCAGATGAATAAAGATTTAATTATGCCAATTCTGGAGTCTATCTTTACTGGCTGCTTAGCACTCATCTACATCCCCTTGTCTTGGAGAGAGGTTAAGGTTGTGTTCATACCCAAAGCTGGAAAGTGCTCCCAAGTAAACCCAAAGGATCTCAGACCTATTAGTCTATCATCATTCCTTCTAAAAACATTTGAACGATTGATTGATATCCACATACGATCAAGCATTGACATGCGACTTTTGTCTACGAGTCAACATGCTTACTGCAAAGGGAAATCTGTAGAAACGGCCTTACATAGTTTAGTAAGAACCATTGAATATTCCCTCCATCATAAAGAGTACACCATGGTTGCTTTCTTAGATATAGAAGGTGCTTTTAACAATGTCGACACATCTGCAATCGCATCTGCACTGACATCTCTGAAGGTAGATGGTTCGCTTGGTGAATTGATTAACCAAATGCTGACTAGCAGGGTCATCAACTCAAAACTAGGCGGCTTTTCTACTAGAAGGTCTGTCAGTAGAGGCACGCCACAAGGCGGGGTCCTATCTCCTCTTCTCTGGAACTTGGTGGTAAATGAGCTGCTAACATGCCTGGAAGCGGAGGGCTTCAGAGTGATTGCCTATGCGGACGATGTTGCAATTGCCGTATCAGGAAAGCATCCTAATACCTTAAAAGAACTCTTACAAAATGCTTTGAATAGGCTAACCAATTGGGCGGACCGGTGTGGTCTCGGTGTCAACCCTCATAAAACAGAACTTGTTCTATTCTCCAGGAAATATAAAATTCCTCATGTAGATCCTCCTTCTATAAAAGGTATTCCATTAACTTTTACTGTTCAAGCGAAATATTTGGGTCTTATTTTAGATAAAAAATTAAGCTGGAAACCTAATATACAAGAAAGAGTTAAAAAGGCCACAGTGGCACTCTTCTCATGCAAAAAAGCCGTTGGGAATAAATGGGGCCTTCAACCTCGCATTACTCATTGGCTATATACGTCGGTGATTAGACCGATTCGGTGCGCTTCGTACGACACCCTCTGCCGCTCTAGACGTTCTGCTATATCTGACGCCCCTCGATATTTTTAGCAAACAGGTGGCTGCAAATACGGCCATTCGCCTACAAGCTTCCTCACAATGGACCAACAATAGCATTGGCCATTCCACCATTCTGAATTCATTCAGATTACCTAGTCACATTGACTACACCATCCCAAAACCACAATTCGGTTCAAACTTTCAAGTCACCATTCCTTCTAGAACCCTCTGGGAGGATATGGCGTTCTTGGATGATGAATCGGTCCATATCTACACAGACGGATCGAAAACTGATGAGGGGGTGGGTGGCGGTGTGTACTCAGAAAGACTAAAATTAAGTCTCTCATTCCGTCTTCCTAATCATTGTAGCGTGTTCCAGGCGGAACTTATGGCGATTAAAGAAGCCTTATCTTGGCTGAAAGAAAACGTGATATCAACTACAGATATCCGCATCTTCTCGGATAGTCAAGCTGCTATCAAATCCCTGGAATCAGTCTCGACTAACTCTATAACAGCCCTTGATTGCCGTTCATCTCTGCTGGAGATGGCGCAGCAGTTTAACATTCACCTATGATGGGTGCCGGGGCATAGGGACATCCCAGGTAATTGTAAGGCCGATGAACTCGCTAAAAGTGGAACAACTCTACCTCTTCTACCTACCAAGGCAGATATAGGTATACCCATCGCTACTTGTAAACTTTTGCTGAGGCAAGATGCATTAGAGAGAACAAACCTTAGGTGGAACGATATCACCACTTGTTTGGCAACAAAACAAATCTGGCCAGTAATGGATTTAAAGCGATCTAAGTGTTTGATATCTCTAAGCAGATTGCACATCAGCTCCATGATTGGTGTTATAACCGGACACTGCCTCATAGGCAAGCACGCAACGCGTCTTGGCGTATTCGCTAACGATTTTTGCAGAAGCTGTATGGATGAGGAAGAGATAGAATCGATCCCTCACCTTCTATGCACGTGCCCTGCTCTATCTCATAGACGAAGACTTCACCTTGGTGAGTTCTACTTCAATGATCCTAGTGATCTGATAAACTTAGACATTGGCAGTCTATTACGCTTCATAAGAAGCTCCAAATGGTTCACCGAGTAAGGAAAAGGGTTTCCTAGATTCATGTGGTATCACAATGGACCAACTCATGGTCTAAGTGTGTCAGTCTCCACGACTGGCAGCCACTTCAACCTAACCTAACCTAACCTTCGGCAGGGGCCCTTTTATGAATTACGAAACAAACGGCAGAAAGTACGAAACCCAAAGAAACGATATTCATGGCAAAGAGCGATTATAAGGAACGAATATGGAATCAAGAAAATAAATATAATTTTATAAATTTTTCACAATTATATTTATTACTAGCCTTAACCCGCAACTTCGTCCGAGAAAAATAAAAAAAGTTTGTATAACTGTAACAAATAACAACATTATTCCCTTTACATATTTTTATTTTATTCAAAATTCCGAAGGAACGGTCGAGAATTATACAATTTCTAGTCTCTTAAGCTTCTATCAACACGACTAAAATTGACTGGCAGAGCATCCAAAGTTGAACTTCATTTTAATTGAACATTTTTGTCAAAACTGTTATGTAAGTTTGTATAACTGTAACAAATAACAACATTATTCCCTTTACATATTTTTATTTTATTCAAAATTCCGAAGGAACGGTCGAGAATTATACAATTTCTAGTCTCTTAAGCTTCTATCAACACGACTAAAATTGACTGGCAGAGCATCCAAAGTTGAACTTCATTTTAATTGAACATTTTTGTCAAAACTGTATGACTATGATTACAATCATTTTTTTTTATACAGAAGCTTCCAAAAATAAAGCAGTATTGTAGGTTTACCAAAATTTTCAATACAATTTTTTTTTTGGATTTTAAAAAAATATTTCCATTTTTTTTTTTGGAAATCAAATATTTCATAAACGACATGACCGATATATGAGGTAGTCGCGTAGCAATTGAAATTAAAGAAACTAGTACTTTTATACTTTGAATTATTTATTAATATAAATTATTTCTAATGTAAACATGTACAAATTACTAATATAAGAAGTTAAGTTTGGTTCGAATGATAAGCGCAGAGTGGCTGACCAATTTAAATTAATCACGCTCAAAGTGAGGAGATTGTAGGATTGTAGCTTTTGGCAGTTGACGTTTAGAACGAGATGCGTTCACAGTAGTAGTAGTATAGCTTTTATTTATTCTTGATTATAACAATAATAATAATAACTGTTTAATATTGATATACATTAATATTGTAATTAACTAATTTTGATTAATCAATTTAAATGAAAATTGGGCATCACTCTACATCTTGTTCAATTCTTTAATTCCAATTTGTAGATCATGTTCTACATCCCAAATATGATCCACCCACCTGTCATCCTTTCTTCCATTCCTCTTCATTTCTAATTTTCTTTAAAAACTTCACTTGTGATTCTACCGTCAGCCAGGTAAGTTGTAATTTGTATCAAATATTTTAATTATCTTTTATAAATATCTTTTAATAAAGCCTTTTTATATTGATTAAATTTTAATCATTTTGAATTCTTTTCTTTTTCGTTGGAACTGCTTCTCTTGAAGCAAATTCTAGCCACTTTTTAACGAGCTATTGAACAATAACAAATACAAATACAATAATTTAAATAAAATAGTATAATCATTCTATAACTTGAAGATATTTACGATCTGAGGCAAGCCCGACGCCTGAGGTAACATTGAAGATTTCCACATAAATGGCCAAATCACAATCTCGCGTTCGGTCGGTCGCGCTTTGACGGGCGTTTTATCGACTTTACGATAATCTGTGTCAAAAAGCGCGACCCTTAATGGCCAAATCACAATCTCGCGTTCGGTCGGTCGCGCTTTGACGGGCGTTTTATCGACTTTACGATAATCTGTGTCAAAAAGCGCGACCCTTAAATTTGCAAAACAGAATGTAGCTTCAAGCTTCGGCCGTTGACAAATTACGAATATGACAGAACAAAAGTTCTGTTCCTTTAAATTAACACAGTGAAAATTCTTCACAGAAAAGGGGGTCAAAAAGTCTCTCTTTTATTTATGAACAAAAGCAGCGGTGGGATCAGGAGATAGATTTGAGCAGGCATACGTATGGTTTTTTGTTCTCAATTATGAAGCAATGAAAAATCAGGATCCTGAACATTTTTTTTTAAATAACTAGTCGTTTAATATTAGTATGAAACTATTTCACAATTTGTTTAAACAAGAGTATCGGGATAATCATTTTACAAACGTGTTTCAAATTTTGATCGGTGGCTCCGCTGTTTTAACCCACTGATTTTGGCGAAATAACTACGAAGTTACAATGGTTCAAGCACATACATGGCTTATACCACTTACTTGAACCTTAAACCATCATTGGACTACAATTAATCCGCCAAAATCAGCGAGTTAAAATTTGCTGAACCATGGATGTACAACTGGCCCTAAGAAAATCCAGTTTAAACGACTAAAACAGTGACAGTTCTTGCAAAAATTAACTTAACACACCTTTTTGACATTTGTAAATGTCAAAGTGTCATAATGAAGTTTGTACGATGCGAAAAAGATAAAAATTGGAAAAAGGATTTTAATACAACCACACCACTCCGCATCACATATATTCACCACATATCATAATCTGTACATATATGCTAATTATAATTAATTTTTACCACACAGAAATTCTCATTCCAAAAATGGTCCCATATTACCAACACGGTTATAGACCCTTATTACACGATGACTCTCTTTCTCTGACTCTTTTTGAAATTAGGTGCGAAGGAAACAAAAGACCAAATTTCCCCTTCAAACTCATTTAGAAGGGATAAAACAAATCATTCTATAAGAGGGGCTTAGATGGATCAACATTGTAGACAACATTGCTTGATGGAATCGGAATAAGTTTTCAAAATATTTTGAAAACCATACAACTCGGTTGACAAAATGGTTTTTTTGCGTTTAAACGATCAAACATCAGTGGTTATCAACAATGTTGGACATATTGTTGATCCATGTAAACCCCCCTATACGTAAGACAGAACTTTATTTTAAGTCCCGTTTGACATCTATTCATATTTCAATAAAATGTATGGATTTCATTTATTTAAAAATGCTCAACTTGCTTTATTTACTTTGGTACATAATAGTTGAGTGAAATTCCTTGGAACTTTTCACAAATTTTCACAATTTGCTATCAGAACCCTTAACAAACTAACCTTATGTGTGAACGTTAAGTAACCATATATGTCAACTGAAAAACTTTTATTGCTTTCGAAGAACGCAAACCAGTGCTCATTTTTTATAACATGCATCGACAAAATTCGTCGAGAAACTTTTAAAGATGGAACGAAACTCATGTGTTTTGTTTCAGCTTTCATCTTTACAGAACCTGGCACAGTATACGTTACCACTTTCTCCGAAACTTAAATTGATTCAGGCAATCGAACATGCCCAAGAAAGAGAACAGTCAAATAAATGTCAAATATTAAAAATAAATTTGTAGGTATTTGGAAATGACAAAAAATTAAACAAAAACAATTAATTTCACAGGAATATTTGGTTTATTTGTTTGGTTGTTTTTTGTTAACACTGTCTCGTTTTATTCAATTGATATGTAAATAAAAGGATAAAAGAAACACATTATTAAATTGCCATAGTTCTATTATATCCAATCTGCATATTGAACTGCAACAAAATCAGCTTCAAACATGTACAATGATTTGTATTGCTGCTGTTTTCGTTGTATTTATTAATAAAAACAAACACACAATCTTTAGTTTAACTATTTAAAGAATTACTAATCTCTTTTATATCAGAGATATAAAATTGAATTAAATATTTATCAAAACACTTCCCGCACCAAAAAGAGAATAACACAAAAAAAAGAAAACGTCTATTTCAGCTGTCAAAGCGCCACCGAAATAGAAAATAGATCTATTCGGGCGTTTGGCTCAGGCTTACGATATTTACGATCTGAGGCAAGCCCGACGCCTGAGGTAACATTTAAGATTGCCCCATAAGATCCCATTGTTTCTATTCAATATGTCAAAGTCGGCGCGACCGAACGCTTGATTGTGGTTTGGCTATAAATTTGCAAAACAGAATGTAGCTTCAAGCTTCGGGCGTTGACAAATTACGAATATGACAGAACAAAAGTTCTGTTCCTTTAAATTAACACAATGAAAATTCTTCACAGAAAAGGTGGTCAAAAAGTCTCTCTTTTATTTATGAACAAAAGCAGCGGTGGGATCAGGAGCTAAATTTGAGCAGGCATACGTATGGTTTTTTGTTCTCAATTATGAAGCAATGAAAAATCAGGATCCTGAACATTTTTTTAAAATAACTAGTCGATTAATATTAGTATGAAACTATTTCACAATTTTTTTAAACAAGAGTATCGGGATAATCATTTTACAAACGTGTTTCAAATTTTGATCGGTGGCTCCGCTGTTTTAACCCACTGATTTTGGCGAAATAACTACGAAGTTACAATGGTTCAAGCACATACATGGCTTATACCACTTACTTGAACCTTAAACCATCATTGGACTACAATTAATCCGCCAAAATCAGCGAGTTAAAATTTGCTGAACCATGGATGTACAACTGGCCCTAAGAAAATCCAGTTTAAACGACTAAAACAGTGACAGTTCTTGCAAAAATTAACTTAACACACCTTTTTGACATTTGTAAATGTCAAAGTGTCATAATGAAGTTTGTACGATGCGAAAAAGATAAAAATTGGAAAAAGGATTTTAATACAACCACACCACTCCGCATCACATATATTCACCACATATCATAATCTGTACATATATGTTAATTATAATTAATTTTTACCACACAGAAATTCTCATTCCAAAAATGGTCCCATATTACCAACACGGTTATAGACCCTTATTACACGATGACGCTCTTTCTCTGACTCTTTTTGAAATTAGGTGCGAAGGAAACAAAAGACCAAATTTCCCCTTCAAACTCATTTAGAAGGGATAAAACAAATCATTCTATAAGAGGGGCTTAGATGGATCAACATTGTAGACAACATTGCTTGATGGAATCGGAATAAGTTTTCAAAATATTTTGAAAACCATACAACTCGGTTGACAAAATGGTTTTTTTGCGTTTAAACGATCAAACATCAGTGGTTATCAACAATGTTGGACATATTGTTGATCCATGTAAACCCCCCTATACGTAAGACAGAACTTTATTTTAAGTCCCGTTTGACATCTATTCATATTTCAATAAAATGTATGGATTTCATTTATTTAAAAATGCTCAACTTGCTTTATTTACTTTGGTACATAATAGTTGAGTGAAATTCCTTGGAACTTTTCACAAATTTTTACAATTTGCTATCAGAACCCTTAACAAACTAACCTTATGTGTGAACGTTAAGTAACCATATATGTCAACTGAAAAACTTTTATTGCTTTCGAATAACGCAAACCAGTGCTCATTTTTTATAACATGCATCGACAAAATTCGTCGAGAAACTTTTAAAGATGGAACGAAACTCATGTGTTTTGTTTCAGCTTTCATCTTTACAGAACCTGGCACAGTGTACGTAACCACTTTCTCCGAAACTTAAATTGATTCAGGCAATCGAACATGCCCAAGAAAGAGAACAGCTGTCAAATATTAAAAAAAAGTTTGTAGGTATTTGGAAATGACAAAAAATTAAACAAAAACAATTAATTTCACAGGAATATTTGGTTTATTTGTTTGGTTGTTTTTTGTTAACACTGTCTCGTTTTATTCAATTGATATGTAAATAAAAGGATAAATGAAACACATTATTAAATTGCCATAGTTCTATTATATCCAATCTGCATATTGAACTGCAACAAAATCAGCTTCAAACATGTACAATGATTTGTATTGCTGCTGTTTTCGTTGTATTTATTAATAAAAACAAACACACAATCTTTAGTTTAACTATTTAAAGAATTACTAATCTCTTTTATATCTGAGATATAAAATTGAATTAAATATTTATCAAAATGTCTATTTCAGCTGTCAAAGCGCCACCGAAATAGAAAATAGATCTATTCGGGCGTTTGGCTCAGGCTTACGATATTTACGATCTGAGGCAAGCCCGACGCCTGAGGTAACATTTAAGATTGCCCCATAAGATCCCATTGTTTCTATTCAATATGTCAAAGTCGGCGCGACCGAACGCTTGATTGTGGTTTGGCTATCAAAATAGATCTATTAGGGCGTTTGGCTCAGGCTTACGATATTTACGATCTGAGGCAAGCCCGACGCCTGAGGTAACATTTAAGATTGCCCCATAAGATCCCATTGTTTCTATTCAATATGTCAAAGTCGGCGCGACCGAACGCTTGATTGTGGTTTGGCTATCAAGCGTTCGGTCGCGCCGACTTTGACATATTGAATAGAAACAATGGGATCTTATGGGGCAATCTTAAATGTTACCTCAGGCGTCGGGCTTGCCTCAGATCGTAAATATCGTAAGCCTAAGCCAAACGCTCGAATAGATCTATTTTCTATTCCAGTCGCGCTTTGACAGCTGAAATAGACTGTGCCCATGAGAAGTGTTTTAGCAAATATTTAATAAAATTTACCATTTCTGATAAAAAAAAAATAGATTAGTAATTCTGTAAGCCAGTAGAAACTAAAAATTGTGTTTTTGTGATTTGCTTTATTAATTTGCAACGACAACAGCAGCAATAAAACTCATTGTATCTACGTGTTTGAAGTGTATTTTGTTGCAGTTCAACAGGCAGATTGGATATAATAGAACTATGCCAATTTATTAACGTGTTTCTATTATCCTTTTATTTACATAACAATTGAATAAAACTACACAGTGATAACCAAAAATAATCAAATAAATAAACTTAATATTCCTGTGAAATTAATTTGTTTTATTTTATTTATTTCATTTCCAAATACCTACGATTTTTTTTATACATTCGACAGCTGTTTGCATTGTTCTCTTTCTTGGGCATGTTTGATTGCTTGAATTGCCAGGTTCTGTAATGATGAAATCTGAAACAAAACACATGAGTTTCGATCCATATTTAAAAGCTTCTCGACGAATTTTGTCGATGGGTTATAGAACATGAGCATTGGTTTGCGTTCTTCGAAAGCAAAAGAATTTTGAATTATCAGTAAAAGTTTTTCATTTGAAATGTATGGTGACTTCACTAATTTGGTCTGTTTTGTTAAGGGATTTGACCGACCTTTGTCGGTACTGCTTGGATCCTTAAAAAATGAGCTCGGATGGGGATTTTATCTATATCGGTGCTTATTTTGTCTTGTTTTTACTCGTTTTGTTGTGAAAACTTAAACACATTTTCAGTCAACAATACAAACTAAATGCAATTGTAATTTTTTTAATCTTTGCTAGTGCAAATAAGTGTGTTTTTGTAAATATTTGTATAGACTCCAAATAAATGTGGCTTGGAAGGAAAAACATTCTTCGTGCTCTTTGTTTCTTATTTGTCTGTAGTTGTTATGGTTGTTGCTTGTAGGAAATTTAGAACTCGATAAGGGAATTTTCTTTTCATACCTCTTGGTTTCGGTACTTGCTAAGGGCTAGTTTGTTCACACTTTGTCAACTTAAATCAATGATTATTCCAGTTGTTTATCATTAAATGCGCTTGTTCAGCAAAATTTTAAACAAAGGATCCATGATTTGAGCACTTAATTGGAGAAATAATTCGCTGATTCTGTTTGCTTAGCACGGTTTAATCAAAGATTTCCTGGAATTTAGTTTGTTCAGCATTGGTTATTCCCAAAGCGTGATAAAGAAAAAAGAAAGAAAATCTATCAAATTCCTATCAACAAAGAACATGAATAAACAGAAACCATGCATCGTCCATATTGTAAGAAAAAAAACAAAAAAAAAACAATTTGATTTGACAGATAGACTTTAAAATGGAAAATTATTTGAAAAACTATGATTTATTAATCATACTATGTGTTTAACAGAAGCTGTGTTTTTTTGCATGTCCAGATAAAATTGTGTGAAGAAAACGACAACAAAGCAAAACAATTTACATGTTAAATACAACAACAACTATGTCCATATAGAGTTAGCTAAGTCCAGATAATTAACTGGAGTTTACTTTTGTCCCGATAAAACGGTATTGCCAGACTACCATTGTCGTTGTGTTATCGATAATTTGTATAGAAATGTCAAATGTTTGTTGGTAGGATAGTTCAGAACAAAATGGCAGACCAAGGCAAATGTTGAAATGTCCCGATGTCGTTTTTTTCGCCAAACTCCATATGGACAAACAAAAAAACGCAGCTAGAATCAGTGATAATCTAATTGCAGATTTAACCAACTGTGAGCAAACTGGCCCTAAGTATGGTGAATTTTGTACCTCACAACGATGTCAAACGGGCAGAAAAATTCACACTTATGTGTGATGAGTGGTGAATATGTGATGCAGAGTGCTGTGTTGTATTGAAATTCCTTCTGTTTCGATTTGTATCTTCTTCGTATCATACAAACTCCATTATAGCACTTTGACATTCACGAATGTCAAAAAAGGTGTGTTTGGTTATTTTTGTAATTGGTGATCTGGTATTTTAACGAATATAGGTGTATAAGACAGGCTTACAGATCCTTGTTTTCCGAATGCAAATAAAAAATTACTTCATTCTTTCCCGACGTTTCATTGGCTATTTTCCAACTTTTTCCAGGGACTGGGTTTTTATTTTACTGTAAATCAAATTCTGTTACAAAATGATAATTTCTTTACAATTTTTCTTACTGTTTACATTAATCGGTACTACTAATGCATTCACTCACTTATCTTCTTGCTTGCATTACAGTTAAAAACATTAACAACAATGAAAATAAATAAATAAATAAATAAACAAATTAATATATCTGATGGACTTTAAACACTTAAATTACAGACAAGAACTTAGATGCTAATATCACAGAACTTTTTTGATGGCTACACTGTAGTTTGATTTTATGTTGTCTTTATCTTCTTTCGTGTTCATTGCTTTCGTCAGTCTTTCTTGTAGTGTTAATAAAACATCGATTGTTGGAGTTTTCGATAGTATCGATTGTTTAAAAAAAACAATCGGTTAATCGATAAACAATCGATG
The DNA here is from genome assembly GCA_963921185.1 of Dasysyrphus tricinctus. Classification (NCBI taxonomy): domain Eukaryota; kingdom Metazoa; phylum Arthropoda; class Insecta; order Diptera; family Syrphidae; genus Dasysyrphus; species Dasysyrphus tricinctus. The sequence continues at coordinate 31,425,805 of OY992534.1, forward strand.
GTTTCTTACTAATAATAATAATAAATAAAAGCAATAAAAAAATAAAATTTTAAAACAAATTTTCATATTAAAAAGAAATCAAATTTTTCAAACATTCATATTTCAATATGAAAAAATGTTAAACATGTGAATATAAATACATTCTAGGTGTATTTTCTAACGTGAAAATTCTGTAAAGTTCCACAATTTGGTCTCAGGCATAGTTAAATATAAGGTCTGATCCTTTACTTTGAATTTCTATGATTTTTAGTCCAAACTTCTGTCATTTTTTTTATATGAACTTTGACAGAATTTTGGACTAAAATGCACAGAAATTAAAACTAAAGGAACAGACCTATTGATGCGGAATTTTCCCTATTGGGCTTTTCCAAAAACTATCTTTGTCTTTCTAATTTTGGCATTTCACAAAAAAAAAGAAGACGAAAAATTCACAGCTGCATCTCAACAGGCCAAAAAAAAAAATAATTTAAGTATTGTCTGCGTTCTTTGATAAAAATAAAGGATTTTAATAGTAATAAATAGTAAAATAAACATAATAGAACCATAATTCGGAAAGAACCGTGTTCAACAACCAACTGAACTTAAGCCCAGCTAAGATTTTTGTCATTCAAGGTCAATTTCAAGTTGACAACTCATTTCTCGGCAATTATTTTGTCCCCAACTACAAAAACTTATCATCTGGACAGACTATCGATGTTTTCTCCAAACTATCGATAGTCTCGATAGTTCAAAACAAACGATTAATCGATTAAACTATCGATGTTTTACTAACACTACTTTCTTGTATTCTCAAGCTTGAGCCATCAAAAAAGTTCTGTGATATTAGCATCTAAGTTCTTGTTTGTAATTTTAGTGTTTAAAGTCCAGATATATTAATTTGTTTATTTATTTATTTATTTATTTATTTATTTTCATTGTTGTTAATGTTTTTAACTGTAATGCAAGTAAGAAGATAAGTGAGTGAATGTAAAAAGTAAGAAAAATTGTAAAGAAATTATCATTTTGTAACAGAATTTGATTTACAGTAAAATAAAAACCCAGTCCCTGGAAAAAGTTTGAAAATAGCCAACGAAACGTCGGGAAAGAATGAAGTAATTTTTATTTGCATTCGGAAAACAAGGATCTGTAAGCCTGTCTTATACACCTATATAGTGTGTTTGGTTAGTTTTTGCAAGAACTGTCTCTGTTTTAGTCGTTTTAACTGGATTTTCTAAGGGCCAGTTGTACATCCTTGGTTTAGAAATTTTAACTAGCCGATTTTGGCGGATTAATTTTTATGTGATAGTAGCGATGTATATGCTTGAACCATCGTTGAACTTCGCAGTTATTCCGCCGAAATCAGTGGGTTTAAATTAAAAAAAATTGAAATCAAGCTAAAGTTAGTTACCTTTAAGTTTACAAATTGTAAAGTGGTTTCATACTTACATTAATCATTAAGTTATTTATAAAAGAAAATGTTCGGGATCTTTATTTTTCATTGCTTCATAATTAAGAGCAAAGAAAACCTGCTCAAATTTAGCTCCCGAACCCACCGCTGCTTTTGTTTATAAGTAAAAGACAGTTTATGTCCCCCTTCTTGGGGAAGAATATTTATAGTAGGCGTGTTTTTTTATCATCGGGATCTGGATATGGATTAACTTTAACACGTAATACAAAAACAAAATAATGGGAAATTTTCTAAAATTGTTTTTGTAACACGTGTTAAAAGTAAATCCATATCCAGATCCCGATGATAATAAAACACGCCTAGTGTTAATTAAAGGAAACAGAACTTTTATTCTGTCATATTAGTAATTTGTCAACGCCCGAAGCCTGAAGCTACATTCTGATTTGCAAATTTAAGGGTCGCGCTTTATGACACAGATTATCGTAAGGTCGGTAAAAAGCCCGTCAAAGCACGACCGACCGAACGCGAGATTGTGATTTGGCCATAATAATATAGTTCTTGCTTCAATCATCCTGGTCCTGAGTGTTAGTATCTTTTTCCTCAAGTAATACTACTATTAGATTTATATACAATGCTACAAGACAATTTACTATTCAGCACTGAAATTAATTCACCAACTTAACTTTTCACTTATATTACAACCAACTTTGGTCCTTCACGATTAAAAACAAACTGTGTCCACTGCTGGGCAAACATGTGCCTTTTATACTTGTTTGACAAGCTCTGGATATTACCCGAATGTTCGGGTATCTGCTTCTAGGGCTTTCCGTGCGAGAAATTTTCCATTATTTCCATTTCTAAAGATTTTATTTTGACATTTAGCTCCAAAGCTTTTAAAGCTCACGAAAGCTCCCCGTAGGTTATTTTGTATCAGGTACAATCCGGAAGATGGCGTTTCTTTATTCGAGAGTCGTTATAGATCATTCAAGAGTCGTTAAATTACAAATAAGAAAGTCGTTAAGCTGCCCCACTCTTAGGATTGATAGTTCCGAGCATCATCCATCACCCCCTTCACAATGATCTCTATAATATACTCTGGATAGTGTATCGGCACCAAAAAATTGCTTCAATTTGAAGAATTGTTATATTATGAAGCTGACCACTTTTTTGCATTCCAGTAATAACTGTATAACATGTAATACAAAGATAATCCATTAAGAAGATCTCTGTTCATTTCATCCCCCGAGATCTGTTTGCTAACATTTGTTGTGTTCGTAGTTTCATTTCATTCTCAAATTGTTAAATGAAACGGAATAACAAACGTAAAGAGTATGACAAGGAGGTAAAATCATAAAAAAAAACACAGACTTTGCAATCGCATCCTCCTCATCATAATTATTCATTAGCTAATTTGCTCAACTTGTTTGCCAACTGCAATGACTTATCTCATTCCACTTGGTCGTTATACTAAAACAAAAATACACCAAATACACACAGTGAATAACTTAAAGAAAAAAAATAATAAAACAAAATTCCACGAAAGTTTTTATTTTCATACCATGGTCAGTTTCTCTTTCTTCAGATTGACATCTGGAAACTGGAAAATAGTTTTTTAGTGTAATTCAGACGTAAAATTATGAAGCCGACCACCTAATTGTTAACGTCTGTGATGTTAGCAGGGCAACTTTCACCCACGCAAATGCGACCTTGACAGGAATTTGCATTTTTTTGCATTTGTTTTGCATTTACCGATTTTGCAGCTCGCCAAATAAGGGTGTAATTGAGTGACCTGCTAACTTCACAGTGAAGTTAGCAAGTAACATGGTGTATCTCAGGAACCAAGCGTGCTAGGAACTTATAGTAAGGCTCCAAATTTACAGTTTTTTGCATTTCAATGATAAGCTAGGTTCAAAATTTGAAGTCCTCAATTTGAAAAAAATTTCATACTGACCTGCTAACTTCACAGTGAAGTAAGCAGGTCACATGGTGTATCCCAGGAACCAAGTATGCTAGGAACATGCAGTAAGGCTCCAAATTTGCAGTTTTTTTTACAGGGGGCGGCAAATAAAGGAGAGGATTTATTAGTTTTGTGAAACTTGAAAATTCGCGAATAAACAACGGTGGTATGCATGGGGGCATGCTGTCCCCTGACACCCCCCTGTCTGGGCTCAGTATAGGATTTGGGGTAGGTGCAAGGTTGGGTGTATGCAAAGTTTCTTTTGCATTTAAATAATCTGGAAACTTTGAATTTATCCTACCATTATACTTCATTTCATTACCCTCCTTATGTCAGAAAAAAAATTCAGTTTCAGAATTATTTGAAAATATGAAATAAGTTGAAAACGAAATAAAGCCAAATTGGTCTTATTTCGGTTTCATAAATGAAATAAAACCAAATTTAAAATTTATTTATATTATTCTATTCTATTCTATTCTATTCTATTCTATTCTATTCTATTCTATTCTATTCTATTCTATTCTATTCTATTCTATTCTATTATACTATTCTATTCTATTCTATTCTATTCTATTCTATTCTATTCTATTCTATTCTATTCTATTCTATTCTATTCTATTCTATTCTATTCTATTCTATTCTATTCTATTCTATTCTATTCTATTCTATTCTATTCTATTCTATTCTTATTCTTTCTATTCTATCTATTCTATTCTATTCTATTCTATTCTATTCTATTCTATTCTATTTCTATTCTATTCTATTCTCATTCTATTCTATTCTATTCTATTCTATTCTATTCTATTCTATTCTATTCTATTCTTATTCTATTCTATTCTATTCTATTCTATTCTATTCTATTCTATTCTATTCTATTCTATTCTATTCTATTCTATTCTATTCTATTCTATTCTATTCTATTCTATTCTATTCTATTCTATTCTATTCTATTCTATTCTATTCTATTCTATTCTATTCTATTCTATTCTATTCTATTCTATTCTATTCTATCTATTCTATTCTATTCTATTCTATTCTATTCTATTCTATTCTATTCTATTCTATTCTATTCTATTCTATTCTATTCTATTCTATTCTATTCTATTCTATTCTATTCTATTCTATTCTTTTCTATTCTATTCTATTCTATTCTATTCTATTCTAATTCTATTCTATTCTATTCTATTCTATTCTATTCTTGTCTATTCTATTCTATTCTATTCTATTCTATTCTATTCTATTCTATTCTATTCTATTCTATTCTATTCTATTCTATTCTATTCTATTCTATTCTATTCTATTCTATTCTATTCTATTCTATTCTATTCTATTCTATTCTATTCTATTCTATTCTATTCTATTCTATTCTATTCTATTCTATTCTATTTTATTTTATTTTATTTTATTTTATTTTATTTTATTTTATTTTATTTTATTTTATTTTATTTTATTCTATTTTATTTTATTTTATTCTATTTTATTTTATTTTATTTTATTTTATTTTATTTTCTTTTATTTTATTTTATTTTATTTTATTTTATTTTATTTTATTTTATTTTATTTTATTTTATTTTATTTTATTTTATTTTATTTTATTTTATTTTATTTTATTTTATTTTATTTTATTTTATTTTATTTTATTTTATTTTATTTTATTTTATTTTATTTTATTTTATTTTATTTTTATTTTATTTTATTTTATTTTATTTTTATTTTATTTTATTTTATTTTATTTTATTTTATTTTATTTTATTTTATTTTATTTTATTTTTATTTTATTTTTATTTTATTTTTATTTTATTTTATTTTATTTTATTTTATTTTATTTTATTTTATTTTATTTTTATTTTATTTTATTTTATTTTATTTTTATTTTATTTTATTTTATTTTATTTTATTTTATTCTATTCTATTCTATTCTATTCTATTCTATTCTATTCTATTTCTATTCTATTCTATTCTATTCTATTCTATTCTATTCTATTCTATTCTATTCTATTCTATTCTATTCTATTCTATTTTATTCTATTTCTATTGTGAAATAAAAGACAATGATATCAATGACATTTATAGAACAAAACCTAAAAAACCCCGAAAATTCAATAATAATTGCTTCATTTGGCATCTAATATGTGCAAGACACAATTTGTTAAACAAGCGCGCGCAACACGTCCTATCAAACTGAATGCGGTAATGCAAAACACTGACAAAGATCTAAGCTCTGGCTCAGCTTCAGCCGCATCATCATTGCTAGATATCACGGTATATATCAATAACCAACTAACAAGACAAAATAAACACATACTGTGGCTGACGAAGGAGAAAGCCACTGATCTCTATAATACACTGGATAGTGTATTCCCTACAGAGTATAACAGTTTTTTCTGATTCCAATTGAAGATGACATTAGGTGTACCAGCGCACCTTTTGACGTCTATTGAAAGCAAAAAAAAGTAAGGAGACGTAAGTTTTTTATCATAGATAAACAAATAAAGATGGGAAACTTTCATACGTTTCACCCCCCAAAACCCATTTGTTTACATTGTTGTTTTTGTAATTTCACTCGTGTCGATGAATAGATGTGAATTGCAACAACAATTTAAAAGCGGTGAGGTTTGTTTTGTTTTGACATTTCGATTTTTTTTCAAAACTCATTTGGTGATAATTTTATTTAGTGCGTCTTTAAAAAATTAATAATATATTATGGGTATTCATGCAACAGCGTAAACTCGTCGTAATCGTTGTAAAGTTTAAAACTTCGTAATTCTGTCACAATTTGTATGGTAAATTTGACAGATTTACGAAGTTTAAAACTTTACAATGATTACGACGAGTTTACGCTTTTGCATGAATACCCTTATTATAAAAATAAATATCCTGTCTATCTTTCACCTACTGGTGTCCTGATTGCCACTGATTTGGCGTAGAATTTGCATTCAGCCTATGGAACCTGGTTCCCTGGATGTAAGACGCTCATTCAACAGGCAATGGCTAGTATAATGAAGGCAAATCAAGCGTTGTTTGTGTTGAAGAAGCGCATCAGGAAAGGAAGGCATTACCATTGTACAGTTCCGAGTCTACAGAACCTTATCTCTCGTCACAGAATTACGGAGAATTGTTCTCTAATCAAATCATTTGGTTTGCCCACGACACAAAATGTGTATCGAGACATTAGAGGGCCATTTGACAACAAAGCCAATCAATGAAGCGATTTTTCATTTTCAATCCGCAGGCTGGTCAGCTTTTCTTGAAGATCATTCACACATAGGTGTGGGCTGGACAGAAACGTTTGGAGTAGCTGGCCAAGTGCCAAATTGCTGAAGAAGAAGCAGCGTTGATTCGATCATTGCCGGCAGAGGTAGAGGAAACAACCGAAACAGATTATTGTAACTAGGAAGGGAATGTTGGATCCATTGTAAGTTCATTTGTTGTATTTCCCCAACATTGTAATCAAATGTTCGAATTATAGTTGCCATTTCCAGGTGTGTAGAGAAGTTTGATGGTGATCTTATTTTGAAGGCAACCGAACCTCAAATGATTTTGTTCAATCTTTACGATGAACCAATTCATCCTACACAACTTTCAGTCAATTTATTTTGATCATCAGAGCCTCGCACGTAAAACCACCGAACAAACAAATATCATTCTGAAGCCAGATAAAACAAACAATCAAAGAAGTTCATCCATTTGGCCAACGTTGCAAGAATTTCATATAAATTCCTTGGCAAGTGTTAGATACAAACCGTTTGTCATTTCAAAACTACTTGGTGGATTTTGATGTTTGATGCGGTTTTTAGCCTTAATTTAAACCATCTAAGTTATTTTAAACCACCATTTCCAATTTAAACAATAATTTCGAAAAATTGCCCATAGAACTATCGTATCATCATATTCTTGAAATTCGAAAAAAAAGACGAAAATACTTTTTAAGACAATGTAGCGTGTCACCGAAGTTAAATACTCTGCAAGAAATAAAAATTGCTAGCAACTTTGTTTCCTCGTGTGAAAGTGGACTAAGGAATTCCACTCGCAAACTTAAAAATCCTTTTTGGCATCACTTAGCTAATCTTTCGTTCACTGAACGAAAGTGCGCAAAAAAATTCTTTCGTTCACTGAACGAAGGTGCTAAAATCTTTCGTTCACTGAACGAAACTCAGCCATGTCGGTTTCAAACGTTTAAGTTCTCGTTCTTTCCATTTTCTTTGCTCGGCGTGCTCACAATATATTTTAAGTCCCAGGCCAAAACCACCAAATTCCCGCAACTTGGGGGACAATTATCTTGGTCCTTAAAGACAAATTGTGTCGGACAATAAAGAAAAAATAACAAAAGTAAGATTTTTTTGGGTGGATAACTTCCTTATGTGGAGGATTTCGCCAAGACCCCACGCTCTGTTGTGCTTCCTTGGTGTCCAGACGAGGAAGTCGTCTAGAACATTTTTCCAACTTGGAATACACATCAGGTACGTAAGACGTGAAGAAAAATTGTAAAATATTGGTCTAAGTGACGTTTATCTCAGCAGCCACGATCGGCAGCCCGTCGAGACTTCCGATTTCAGCGGCAGCCACGTGCCATAGCAAAGCCCCTTTGTCGACTCTTAAGTCTGACAACGGCCACCACGTTTAGAAACAGCGGCAGCAGCGTGCCATTGCCGAGCGTCTTTTTTGACTCTTAAGTCTGGCGACAGCAATCACCTTTTGTACGACCCGCAACACGTGGCAAAAAGCCATACGGAGTAGCAAAAACCCTCCGCCAACAAAAAGTCCCCAAGTTGCTCCATTATTAGAGCCAAACAGAAAACACAACATCCACTGGAATACACCAGTCGAGTAGCCACGGTGAGAGCCCCAACTTCCTCCATTGAGTCGACCGCACATCCTCTTTTTTATGACTCCTTCGACGACGATGACGTGTCCCATGCATCTACTCAGCAGTTCGTAGTGTTCGTTTTGGTGTTTCCTAAGATAAAAAACAAAACTAGTAATTAGTTTATTTAATAGATTCCTTATAAAATATATAAATTAAGTAATTTCGCTTTGTAAAAGATAAAATCCGATTTGATTTTTTTCATAATATCTAAATCGCGGGCCGTAGTTGCAAACAGAAAAAAAAGATCGTGTTAGGGTGGTAAGAAAAAAAAAAGAAAAAAAAAAAAACAAATCTTTTACACCTGAAAAAAAAGAGAACATACTTACCGGTTAAAGAAAGAAATAATTACCTAAGCTAAATGTTATATCGCGAAAATAGAGAAAAAAGATAAATACCTAATCGAAAATATTAAAAAAAATAAGTAGAAAATCATCCAACAAAAAAAAAAAAAACTAAAACGAGAATCAAAGTGAAACCACCAGCTCTATATGATAAAACATTTCATACATCCTCACATATAGCAACAGCTCTGGACTTCGTGCGCACGGATCTCTGGAAGTGGAATAAGAACTGTAAGTTGAATCTTAAACTTTTTTAATTGTATCTTTTATTATATTGTGCTGACGTTTTCACATATTTTGGTTACAAACAAAAAACTTTTAATACTTACCCTTTTTATATGTTTAAACTTTTTTGATAAAACCTATTGGTTGGTGATCTTTTTTTTTGGATTTTTAAATTCAAATCACGTATTCAGGTAGCAGATAACTCGATTTTGTTTAATAATTTGAATTACGTGCGGAAACCCATAACTTAATCCTTCATCGGATTTGTTCTTATTTGCTTTAAAAAATACTGTGTTTTGAAAACTAAAATTATTAAAGAGAAATAATACTAAGTAAACTCGATAATCTTAATATAAGTACTAATATTTAAAGAAATACAATATTCCTTACGATTTATAAATACCCTGCGAAATATTTTGGGGTTGAATCAACCTTAATTAACTTTAACCTTTTTTTTGCCATTACTTTTAAATGTTTAATATTGAAATATAAACAACAATAATTAGATTATCTTACTCTTGAACTTTACTGAATTTTTAAACGAATTTGAAAGGCAATAAAAGCCCATTCTGATAAAGAATACCACCGAACTTATTTCCCTATGTCAAGATTGTAGTTTGATACAATAAATTGTATATATTCAGAAAAAAAAAGATTTTAGTTCTTGTTTTTTGGTATGAATTTTGAAACGCGTGATAGTAATGAATAACTGGTAACCGTTTACTTTATGGGATACGACGTAGGTAAGAAAAATGAAAGATTGAAATGAGGTGAAATACAGTCTCACTTTTGGGGTCGTCAACAAAATTAGGCTTTTGACGGCCAAGGAGCCCTGACAATGTAGTCAGTGGTATAGGGTGGGTACGGCCATGGGTCAATAACATCCGACCCAGACTTCTCTTGTGTTCGTGTTCCCTTTTCCTTTCCCTTTTATCAACAGCTTTGCTGTTTTACATTCCTCAGTTTAGCTTCCGGCAGAACTTCAGCCGATACAAGTTTGAAATTAGTTGTTTTTGAAAAATCGTTAAAATCACATAGTGATATTTCGCCTCCCCTCTCCTTTTCCCCTAGTTCCCTGAATCGGCATGAATTTATATTTTGTTTATGGAATAAAGGACAGCGGAAAAGAACCCCCCCATCGACTGAGCTCTAGCTGCACAAAATGCCAGCATGCCGAAACCTCCGCTGGGTAAAAGAAATAGTTGGTTGTGTAAACAAGCTTCTATTCCTTTATTATCATCTTACCCTTAGTCCACCAGAACCATAGTACAAATATTGGCGCCCAACGTGGGGCACGACGTTGGAAACACCAACAGCCCCGTATTCGCAACTTATCCTCAGCTTTTTCATAATTAACTTTTTTTTTAAGTTTAACTTTTAGGAGTTCGATCCAAGACTGTAGAGTCAAGTAAGTGAACGCCAAAAGTTTTATTTTTCGAAATAAGCTTGAGTTTAGATAACCTTCGTAGCTACTATTTAACATCTCTATTTTTTACAAAAGTTGCAATTGTAAACGAGCTGGCTATCGTTTGCAAAGCTACATAATCCAATTTTTCAAAAAACTTTTTCAAACAACTTTTATCATTCCCTCCAAGTTCATCAGTACCGATAATCAGTTGCAATCTCCTAGGAGTCCGTTCTGCTGTAGAGTAGAAGCTGTTGCACTAGGGTTTGCAGATTAACAGTGAGTCGATAAATTTTGGAGTGGCAAAATTTTTTTTACATGAAGCTAACCTGTCGTTCGTCCTTTTAAAAATTTTCTCCTTCAATGTTTTATGTCAACACTGTATCACTTCAAACCTCTTTCACTTTTCTTATCGAAATCGCCCAATTACTTATGAAAATACAACCTACAAAACAAAATTTATTTTTCACTCTCCGATATACTAATTCAAAAATTTCGTTTGAAATATTTGTATCTTGCTTCGATACCTCCTTTAGTTTCTTTTTGCAAAACTATAAACCCTCGATTTGAAAATCGCATACTTATTTTGAACTTTTTCCATTTTCCTACCGTATTATAAAAAAATAAAACTATGAGTACAAACAGAAAATCCTCTAATGGGACTTTACCCAAAACCAGTAGGCATTCTGCCTTTGACGCCAATCGAAATGGTGTAAGAACTCGAAACCATGGACCATGCGATAATTTGTCCCTTTCTAGAACTCAAGCTGGTTCCATTCCCCTCAGACATTCACCTCCTATAAATGTTAACCAAGCAGGAAGGAACGTAATTCATTCCCCAAACTTTGACTTGGTTCACAATGGAAGTATCTACCAAATTCGTAATCAACAAATTACAGAAAACTCAACTACGCATCCCTCCATACCCAACAATGGAATATTTACCACAGTTACTTCCCATGCTACAGTCACTACTACCACCACCACATCCTCGAGTCCGATTATGTCACTCTTCCCAAACGATCTGATGAATAGTGCGTCGGGTTTGAATATAAGTGCATTAGTAAATCGTCCTCCTCCCAATCAGTTTGTTCCACCGCCCAACAATCCTGTTGGAGAAACACTTTCAGATAATGATGACATTATCGATGGTGCACAAACAATCAATCTTAACAATTGTGGGTATAATGCTCAACCCAATCAAGCACAAGTGACATCTGAATCCCAAATACTTTATCCGTCTTCGAATCGCCTCCACAACCATATTAAAAGTGTGGTAGACGCAAGCTTGAAAGACCTTCAAAAGTCTCTCTTCAAAGACTTGCCTGGGCTGATCCAACAAAACGTCGAACAAAGTATGAAAAATTTGCTACCTCCAATAAACCCACTCAGTGGAGTCCATAAGGAACAAAACCCTTCACACGCTAACCGACCAGCAGCTAATGCCAATTTTTCGACGCATTCCAGCAATTTGTCGACTAGCTCTCGTGTTCGTGACTGCCCTGATGGCGTAAACAGACCTATTCACCACGCTAAGCATTACCAAGATTTTTCTGAACGAAATCGGCGTGAATCTTTTCATCCCCAACCTAATTATAGGAACCGAAACCAAATCAATTACGATCGAGAGGATCCATATCGTCGAGTCGATCCTCGTATTCAATTTCTTCAATCTAATCCGATTCCAATGAATCGTCCTCAAGTGGACTATAATCCAACAGAACCGAATAGATTTGATCGTCCAAGAGTAGATTTTGTTCCGTTTGGTCAGGACCCCATAGATTTCAATACCCCATATTATGATATGAGATATCCTCCAATCAATCACCGACAAGATTTCGGATTTCCGTATGACCGACCGTATTCGCGTCGCTTCGAAACGTTGTGGAGTGTCAGATTCGACGACACGTCCAAAGGCATGCCAATACGAGAATTCGTCTCACGTGTAGAAATCTTGCAGGAAAAATATAATTGTCCTTGGGAAGAAGTACTCCGTAATTTTCACCATCTTTTGGTTGGTACTGCTTCCGATTGGTATTTCGAATACCTACGTGACCATCGCCGAGTCGATTGGCTTACGCTAAAAGATGCTCTTCTTAAGCAATTTCAGAGATACGAAAGTGATCTAGAAATCTTGAAAGCGATTATGGATCGCAAACAATCACCGCAAGAACCATTTGATGAATTTTATACGGCCATTATTCATCTCAAGAGACAATTACGTGAACCTATGAAAGACACTGATCTTGTTCCAATTCTACGAAATAACATAAACGCTCGCCTCATGGCATTCGTTTATCCGATGAGTATATACTCCTTAGAACGTTTTAGAGACGAATGCCGACGAACAGAGAAAATGTTGCAAGCGCGTTATGCCCCTCAAAATCGTACGAACTTCGTAAGAAACGTACATGAAGTGCATTGGCCGACTGGAACTTTTACAGATGAAACTTTTTACGAACAGGATGCAGAAAATCTTGCCGCTTTTTCTTATAATCGTCCGGCCAATCAAGAGAAAAATCCTTCAAGCACCATGAAGTGCTATATTTGCAAAGAAGTAGGTCATCTCGCGACCAATTGTCCGTCTAAGATGAGTAAGCTCATCTACTGCTACCGTTGCGGTTCAGAAAATTTCACGGTTCGTGATTGTCCAAATTGCAATGCCACCAAGGGAAACTTCAAAACGAGCGTGATGCCGCCTGGGGAGTCACGTTCGACCCAAACAAACCCAGTTTAAACAAAAAAGATGCCTCGACAAATACCTCAACTTCATTAGATACTTGTCGACATACTCAATCAGTCTCAAAGTCCACCGAGTCTAAAACCAAACCTGTAAATTATCCAAAATCATTGAAATCCCCCGATAATGACTATACAGTTAATTCAGATACAAACAATTCTCAGATAGAACCCCATACAATTTTGATTCGTGCGCCCAAGGATGTCACAGAAGACACTTCACCGCTCCCTAAAAATAATCCTGAAAAAAAATCTATACCTCTATATAAAAAGTCCTTCGAAGAAAGACTTCTCAATTATGAAAAATTCGAAATCGTATTTTTAACCTTGAAGAAACAAAACACTCTGATATTCCATCCAAGTTATTAAAAACTCGACAGAGAAGTGCGAAAAGAACCGCTTTCCGAACCTTTTTAGAAGAAACCACTCTTGAAAGTACTCAGCTAGACATCAGGCCATATGCCAAAATCTACATTAAAGGACGAGGAATGGCTGGATTGCTCGATAGTGGCGCTTCTATATCCTGTCTAGGTAAAGGTTGTATGGAATTCGTAAAATCACTTGATATTCCCATTTTTAATTTTAACGCTGAAGTAAAAACTGCTGACGGTAAAGGTCAGAGAATCGTAGGACGAGTATCCGTACCAGTAGAGTACGATAAAGTAGTAAAACATCTCGACCTATATTTAGTACCAGATTTACTTCAACCCCTCTATCTTGGAGTGGACTTTTGGTCCAAATTCCAAATCGCTCCGCATGTCATCAGCGAAGTTTTCGGTTTTTCAGCCGACCATGAAAAACGCGATATTGAAAAACTCGACCAAAAACCCACCGAGCTTCAGGGCGCTTCAGTTTTTATCAGCGAGTTATTTTGTCCTCCTGGCAGCAACGAATCTGTCAAAGAAACAACCGATAAACCTAAACCTCCTATGCACGAGCTAACCTCGGAGCAACAAAATCGGCTAGAGTCAGTGATCTCCCTATTTCCTTCATTTGCAAAACTTGGGTTGGGTAAAACCTCCCTTGAAGAGCACGTGATCGATACAGGAGACGCTAAACCGGTGAAGCAGCGACATTACC
>OY992534.1:31440005-31630352 GCA_963921185.1 Dasysyrphus tricinctus
AAAACATTAAGCTGTAAAATGCTTTTTGTTTCAACTCAATACGACCACTCTCCACAAAGAAACAGCTCTTTAAAAAACACTAACAAGAATTGAAAAAAAAAATTGTTCCTTTAATTTCGTTGAGTAGTGTAGATTTTATAAATTTTGGAGATAGAAACCTTAATAGATATTTAGCAACTGGTGAACAATGGCATCTTATTTCTATCACATCACAAAAAAATATCCTATACATATTAGGTACATATTTATGGTACAGAGAATTGAAAAAAATTTGGATAATTGGATAAGGCCAGGAAAAATAGGTTCGGAGGTTGAAAAAATTAATTCATGAAATATTAAAATTGGAATCGACGCAGAATTGCAATCTCTATAACATATCCAAAGTCCCCCAAAATCCCCGCATTGGCTTTTTGTGTAGATGCATTTGAAGAGGTGCTGATGGGGAGAACTTGGAGGTCTATCAAACTAAAATATTTGTCTTGGTACAACCTAACCATACGATACATGCTTTAAGGGTAGTTTTTAACGCTGAATCTAATGAAACCAAATTCAAAATTATACAATCACCAAAAAAAAAGTTATAGTCCTTTTTATGTAATGATGACTTTTTTTCAGGCACCACAGGTAAAATATTATCGAAAACCCTTTGAAAATAAAGGTATGTTAATGAAACTTGGAATAAATGTACCATTTGTCATACCGTACTAGGAATCAAGAAAGTCCCTAAAAATATCCATGGTGAAAGGGTGTTTTTTAAGGGGGAGGGGCAAGTGTAGAGTGTTGGCCATAACACCCACAAAAAAACTCTTACACTCATGAAACTCGCCAAAAATATTAAATTTGTCATGGTAACCAAGAATCAATATAGTCCACATATATATAATTGTTCTGGGGGTTTTATTATTAGTGAGTGAGTGAGTTTCATAAGTGTATGATTTTTTTCGTGGGTGCTATGGTAAACATTCTACACTTGCCCATCCCCCTTAAAAAAACACCCTTTCTACATGGATATTTTTGAGGAGTATTTTGATTCTAAGTTCGTATGATAAATAGAACATTCACTCCGAATTTCATTAACATACCTTTATTTTCAAAGGGTTTTCGATAATATTTTACCTGTGGTGCCTGAAAAAAAGTCATCATTACATAAAAAGAACTATAACTTTTTTTTTGGTGATTGTTTCATTTTGAATTTGGTTTCATTAGATTCAGCGTTAAAAGCTACCCTTAAAGCATGTATCGTATGGTTAGATTGTGCCAAAACAAATATTTTAGTTTGATAGACCTCCAAGTTCTCCCCATCTGCACCTCTTCAAATGCATCTACACAAAAAGCCAATGCGGGGACTTTGGAGGACTTTGGATATGTTATAGATTTTGCAATTCTGCGTCGATTTCAATTTTAATATTTCATGAATTATATCTTCCAATTTTCGAATTGGAAGATATTGATGTGTCGGGTTGGGATTTTTTTGGCGCATCGAAAAGTTAATTCCCATGCGTTTCTTGAATCTCTGGAAAACATTCTTACGTTCATCTTTGCGTTTGATGCGATCGTTTCCAAAACTAGTCCAATTGTTGATGCTATCCTCGACGGAAGATTCTTGACCTGATGTTAGTGTTGAGGTTGCTGCTGAGGCTTTCGGAGTCGAAGCAGAGGCACCAGCAGCATCTTCATTTCGACTCTGCTATTTTTGTGATGTCGATGTTGTGGTGGATGTTGCTGATTTTCTTCGACGGGACAGTGAATGGAACCAGTTTCTTTTATCATTTGTATTGCTGGGCTTCTCCGTGGACTCATTAGTCATACATATTTCAAACAAAAATAACAAATGTAAAAGATTTAATTGCAATGGAAGATTTAATTAAAATAAAAACACAAAACTATAGAACGACCTTCAAATGAGACACATTGCAATTAAGAATACAAATTTCTAATTTATTTTCCTCTCGATGATGCAAAATAATATTTTCTTGCTTTTTTTTCTGCTTTGACAAGCGATTGATACCATAAACAAAATAAAATAATTTCACTTCCTTGATTGCCAGCTGTCACTTTAATAAAAAAAACATGTTATACTTTTATACTGTTATACAAAAAAGTGTACCGGCGCACCTTATAACAGTTCTTCAATTGGAAGCAACTTTTTTGTATGAATACGCTATCCAGTGTATTATAGAGATCAGTGGAGAAAGCAAAGCAAGAAAACTGGAGATTTGTATGGGAGAGTGCAGGAAAAATATTGGCACGTAAAAATGAGAGCACACCACCAATTATTTTAACTACTACAAGTGACGTGAACAAATTAACATTATCATAAACACACATTGTGCGTGTGCGTATGCGTATACAAATAGATACACAAAATTTCTCAACCAAAAATGAATAACTCTAATGAAAACAATAATGAATTAATAGTCAACTTAGATTGTAGGGTAATACATGGTTTTAACGGCATTAATATTAGTGAATTAAAAAATAATAATTGCTGTTACTTATGCTTTAATATAAGATCGTTGCGTTTACACTGGAATAACTTTTGCTTAAATATAAGTCACTTTTTAAGTAAATTAAAAATAATTATTCTAGTCGAAACAAATATAGAAGATGAAGAAAAAGATTTTTATCAAATAGATGGCTTTGAGATGGAATTTTTGAACAGAAATAAACAGAGAGGTGGTGGAATCATGATGTTTATTCGGAACAACCTAGGCCACAAACGAATACCTTCAGAAACTGTTTCGTATGAAAATATAAAAGTAAGCTACACGGAAAGAAATATTACTACATACGTTGTTGGAATTTATAGACCACCAGGTTTTAGTAAAAAAGCATTTATTGATGAAATTAGAAATAATCTAGGACAAATTGGAAGAAATGATTGTGATGGGGGATATGAATATTAATATTCGCGATTCAAGCTCAAACTATGTTAAGGATTACTTGGAGATGCTTGCCTCATTGCGACTCATCAATATCATTACTGAATATACAAGAGTAGATCCAATGAAGGGGACAAAATCAGTAATTGATCACGTTCTTGTAAGTAGAATTGATAAACAAATTAATTCCGCTGTGATTGAGAGTGGCATCACCGATCATTATCCAACTTTATACTACACTGATGACTGATGCTTCAACGATGTTAGAAAACCATCACATAGTCAACACTTCGTACATATGTCACACCAAAGTAAAAAAGGCTATTTGTGAAGAAGATTGGGAAGAAGTTTTAAAAGAAGAAGATACTGAAACGATCTACAATTAACTTGTCAGCAAACTAGATGACATTTATAAAAGATCAACGTACACAAGAACAACACAGAACAAAAGAATAAATAGCCCCTGGACAACCTCTTATATCATTGCTGAATGCAAAAAAAGGGATGAACTATATAGAAAGTGGAGAAATAATAGAAGCAACAAAGGCTATGAAATGGAGTATAAAAGATTCCGGAATAAAACCAATAAAATGATAGCAGCTCAAAAAACAATTTTTTATAAGAACAAATTTATTCAATTTAAGACCGATCCTAGAAAAACATGGGGATTAATTAATCAAATATTAGGAAGAAAAAAGTCAAATATTGACGAAACGATGGTAAAACATTTTCCAACTTCTGAAATCCAAACCTTGTCAAACGAATGTGCAGAATTTTTTGCTACACAAACATCGCAAATTATTCATCATTGTGGATTTATCTCGTCGAATCATACAAATAATTTGCTAGAGAATTCAATTTTTGCTAGTCCTGCAAATATTCAGGAGATACACAGAATCATAAGGTCTCTTGGAGAAAATAAATCGCCAGGAATTGATGGGATAAGAGCAGTTGATATAAGAAGTCACATAGACGTTTTTGCTCCCATACTGTGCAAATTTATCAACCTCAGCCTAACACAGTCAAAAATCCCGTCAACACTGAAAACTGCTGTTGTTAGGCCGATATAAAAGAGTGGAGTTAGAAATCAAATAAGTAATTATAGACCGATTTCGATACTTCCCGTAGTTGAAAAGTGTCTTGAAGGCGTCATCTCAGCAAGACTAGAGAGTTTTATTGACAAACACTCTCTTATACACAAAAGTCAATACGGTTTCCAAAAAAACAAAAATACAGGCAAACTGCTGGGCGAATTCGTAAATTGTGTTAATGAAAGCTTGAACAAAAGCCATCATGTCCTTGTAATGTTCATGGACTTCAGTAAGGCTTTTGACACTCTGAATCACACAAAATTACTACAAGCATTGCAACGGATTGGAATTAGAGGAGTAATGGCTGACTGGATTACTGATTATCAACATAACAGGCTGTTTTGTGTCAAGATTAAGGACGTAATGAGCGAGCAAAAGAACGTGCAATATGGAGTTCCTCAGGGATCTAAGCTTGGTCCGATTCTTTTTATTCTTTAAAGGCTATTAAAAAAATCAAAGTCTTGCAGTCCACAACTGGGGCATTTGCGAGTAACAGTGCATCGAAAAAAAAATATGAATGCAATTTCGAGTATAATCGTGTTAGCCGAAATTGGTTTTCACCCCGCCCTAGGTAAACTCCGCGGATCCCATATCACGGAATCTGAGATCATTTGACTGTAAAATTCGCCCTGCCAGACTGTTTAAAAAAACCGTTTTTCACTTTGAATTTTGAATTTTTTAAACGGTCTGGTAGAGCCAACTATACACTCAAATGGTCTCAGATTCCGTGATATGTGATCTGTGGAGCTTATCTAGGGCGGGGTGAAAACCAATTTCGGCTGACACGATTATCCTCGAAGTTGCATTCTTATTTTTTTTTCGATGCACTGTTACTCGCAATGGCCCCAGTTGTGGACTGCAAGACTTTGATTTTTTTAATAGCCTTTAATGAAGCTTTCGACGCCTATACTTCTTTTTTTGCTATCGTTCACACCCAAAATCTGCTGTGGGCTCTTAGTCTAAATGGCTTGGTCATAAATGCCTCTAAAACGAAGATGATGCACATTCGAAGTCCACAATTCAAATCCACACAGAACAGAATATGTTTAATTAATCATGACTGCCCTAACACCCCAAGCGAAAATATCGAGTTAGTAGAAAGTTATAAATACCTTGGAGTGATCATTGACTGTCATTTTCTATGGAGCACACATATCGATAAGTTGCGTATGGATCTATAAAAGGCTTTATACGCACTAGCTCACTTGCGTTACCATGCTACGGTACCTGTTTTAAGACTAGTGTATTATGCTTTAGTTGAGTCAAAGCTACGATATGGCATACTTGCTTGGGGAAATGCAGCAAAAACCCACATACAAAAGCTTCAAAGATTCCAAAATTCAGCGCTTAAACAAATAAATATGGGCCATTCGTTGAACGATGATAGTACTTTCAAAGTTCTGAATGTACAGCAAATTTTTAAGATGACGCTTACACTGGAGTACTTTGACGATAAGCGTTTCATTCGACCAATTGACCATACGATCAACACCAGACGACGTGCTCAAGGATTGCTTAAAGTGCCCACAAACTACAACACATATGGAAGACATCAACTCCAATTCAGCGTTCCTTCAACAATCAACAAATTACCTCGAGATTTAGTAAACATTGAAAATTTCAAGACAAGAAAAAAAAAACATTAAAAATTTCTTCTTAAATTCAAATCAGTAAAGTAATAATTTTTGGTTTTTTCTTTTTTTTAAGAAACTTTTGTAAAACATGTATCTTTCACTTAAAGCTTGCTCTTAATTTTTTATATAGAGAAGCACAATCTTCTGCAGACAAGCCTATGGGCTTCGCAGGAACTTATAAAATTGTAAAGTCTTTTGAATATTCGAATAAATAAATAAATAAATAAATAAAATAAATATTCTATTCTATTCCATTCCATTCCATTCCATTCCATTCCATTCCATTCCATTCCATTCCATTCCATTCCATTCCATTCCATTCCATTCCATTCCATTCCATTCCATTCCATTCCATTCCATTCCATTCCATTCCATTCCATTCCATTCCATTCCATTCCATTCCATTCCATTCCATTCCATTCCATTCCATTCTATTCTATTCTATTCTATTCTATTCTATTCTATTCTATTCTATTCTATTCTATTCTATTCTATTCTATTCTATTCTATTCTATTCTATTCTATTCTATTCTATTCTATTCTATTCTATTCTATTCTATTCTATTCTATTCTATTCTATTCTATTCTATTCTATTCTATTCTATTCTATTCTATTCTATTCTATTCTATTCTATTCTATTCTATTCTATTCTATTCTATTATATTCTATTCTATTCTATTCTATTCTATTCTATTCTATTCTATTCTATTCTATTCTATTCTATTCTATTCTATTCTATTCTATTCTATTCTATTCTATTCTATTCTATTCTATTTTATTCTATTTTATTTTATTTTATTTTATTTTATTTTATTCTATTCTATTCTATTCTATTCTATTCTATTCTATTCTATTCTATTCTATTCTATTCTATTCTATTCTATTCTATTCTATTCTATTCTATTCTATTCTATTCTATTCTATTCTATTCTATTCTATTCTATTCTATTCTATTCTATTCTATTCTATTCTATTCTATTCTATTCTATTCTATTCTATTCTATTCTATTCTATTCTATTCTATTCTATTCTATTCTATTCTATTCTATTCTATTCTATTCTATTCTATTCTATTCTATTCTATTCTATTCTATTCTATTCTATTCTATTCTATTCTATTCTATTCTATTCTATTCTATTCTATTCTATTCTATTCTATTCTATTCTATTCTATTCTATTCTATTCTATTCTATTCTATTCTATTCTATTCTATTCTATTCTATTCTATTCTATTCTATTCTATTCTATTCTATTCTATTCTATTCTATTCTATTCTATTCTATTCTATTCTATTCTATTCTATTCTATTCTATTCTATTCTATTCTATTCTATTCTATTCTATTCTATTCTATTCTATTCTATTCTATTCTATTCTATTCTATTCTATTCTATTCTATTCTATTCTATTCTATTCTATTCTATTCTATTCTATTCTATTCTATTCTATTCTATTCTATTCTATTCTATTCTATTCTATTCTATTCTATTCTATTCTATTCTATTCTATTCTATTCTATTCTATTCTATTCTATTCTATTCTATTCTATTCTATTCTATTCTATTCTATTCTATTCTATTCTATTCTATTCTATTCTATTCTATTCTATTCTATTCTATTCTATTTCTATTCTATTCTATTCTATTCTATTCTATTCTATTCTATTCTATTCTATTCTATTCTATTCTATTCTATTCTATTCTATTCTATCTATTCTATTCTATTCTATTCTATTCTATTCTATTCTATTCTATTCTATTCTATTCTATTCTATTCTATTCTATTCTATTCTATTCTATTCTATTCTATTCTATTCTATTCTATTCTATTCTATTCTATTCTATTCTATTCTATTCTATTCTATTCTATTCTATTCTATTCTATTCTATTCTATTCTATTCTATTCTATTCTATTCTATTCTATTCTATTCTATTCTATTCTATTCTATTCTATTCTATTCTATTCTATTCTATTCTATTCTATTCTATTCTATTCTATTCTATTCTATTCTATTCTATTCTATTCTATTCTATTCTATTCTATTCTATTCTATTCTATTCTATTCTATTCTATTCTATTCTATTCTATTCTATTCTATTCTATTCTATTTATTCTATTCTATTCTATTCTATTCTATTCTATTCTATTCTATTCTATTCTATTCTATTCTATTCTATTCTATTCTATTCTATTCTATTCTATTCTATTCTATTCTATTCTATTCTATTCTATTCTATTCTATTCTATTCTATTCTATTCTATTCTATTCTATTCTATTCTATTCTATTCTATTCTATTATTCTATTCTATTCTATTCTATTCTATTCTATTCTATTCTATTCTATTCTATTCTATTCTATTCTATTCTATTCTATTCTATTCTATTCTATTCTATTCTATTCTATTCTATTCTATTCTATTCTATTCTATTATTCTATTCTATTCTATTCTATTCTATTCTATTCTATTCTATTCTATTCTATTCTATTCTATTCTATTCTATTCTATTCTATTCTATTCTATTCTATTCTATTCTATTCTATTCTATTCTATTCTATTTCTATTCTATTCTATTCTATTCTATTCTATTCTATTCTATTCTATTCTATTCTATTCTATTCTATTCTATTTCTATTCTATTCTATTCTATTCTATTCTATTCTATTCTATTCTATTCTATTCTATTCTATTCTATTCTATTCTATTCTATTCTATTCTATTCTATTCTATTCTATTCTATTCTATTCTATTCTATTCTATTCTATTC
The DNA here is from genome assembly GCA_963921185.1 of Dasysyrphus tricinctus. Taxonomy (NCBI): domain Eukaryota; kingdom Metazoa; phylum Arthropoda; class Insecta; order Diptera; family Syrphidae; genus Dasysyrphus; species Dasysyrphus tricinctus. Next base: position 31,448,382 of record OY992534.1, read on the forward strand.
TATTCTATTCTATTCTATTCTATTCTATTCTATTCTATTCTATTCTATTCTATCTATTCTATTCTATTTCTATTCTATTCTATTCTATTCTATTCTATTCTATTCTATTCTATTCTATTCTATTCTATTCTATTCTATTCTCTATTCTATTCTATTCTATTCTATTCTATTCTATTCTATTCTATTCTATTCTATTCTATTCTATTCTATTCTATTCTATTCTATTCTATTCTATTTTCTATTCTATTCTATTCTATTTATTCTATTCTATTCTATTCTATTCTATTCTATTCTATTCTATTCTATTATTCTATTCTATTCTATTCTATTCTATTCTATTCTATTCTATTCTATTCTATTCTATTCTATTCTATTCTATTCTATTCTATTCTATTCTATTCTATTCTATTCTATTCTATTCTATTCTATTCTATTCTATTCTATTCTATTTCTATTCTATTCTATTCTATTCTATTCTATTCTATTCTATTCTATTCTATTCTATTCTATTCTATTCTATTCTATTCTATTCTATTCTATTCTATTCTATTCTATTCTATTCTATTCTATTCTATTCTATTCTATTCTATTTATTCTATTCTATTCTATTCTATTCTATTCTATTCTATTCTATTCTATTTCTATTCTATTCTATTCTATTCTATTCTATTCTATTCTATTCTATTCTATTCTATTCTATTCTATTCTATTCTATTCTATTCTATTCTATCTATTCTATTCTATTCTATTCTATTCTATTCTATTCTATTCTATTCTATTCTATTCTATTCTATTCTATTCTATTCTATTCTATCTATTCTATTCTATTCTATTCTATTTATTCTATTCTATTCTATTCTATTCTATTCTATTCTATTCTATTCTATTCTATTCTATTCTATTCTATTATTCTATTCTATTCTATTCTATTCTATATTCTATTCTATTCTATTCTATTCTATTCTATTCTATTCTATTCTATTCTATTCTATTCTATTCTATTCTATTCTATTCTATTCTATTCTATTCTATTCTATTCTATTCTATTCTATTCTATTCTATTCTATTCTATTCTATTCTATTCTATTCTATTCTATTCTATTCTATTCTATTCTATTCTATTCTATTCTATTCTATTCTATTCTATTCTATTCTATTCTATTCTATTCTATTCTATTCTATTCTATCTATTCTATTCTATTCTATTCTATTCTATTCTATTCTATTCTATTCTATTCTATTCTATTCTATTCTATTCTATTCTATTCTATTCCTATTCTATTCTATTCTATTCTATTCTATTCTATTCTATTCTATTCTATTCTATTCTATTCTATTCTATTCTATCTATTCTATTCTATTCTATTCTATTCTATTCTATTCTATTCTATTCTATTCTATTTATTCTATTCTATCTATTCTATTCTATTCTATTCTATCTATTCTATTCTATTCTATTCTATTCTATTCTATTCTATTCTATTCTATCTATTCTATTCTATTCTATTCTATTCTATTCTATTCTATTCTATTCTATTCTATTCTATTCTTTCTATTCTATTCTATTCTATTCTATTCTATTCTATTCTATTCTATTCTATTCTATTCTATTCTATTCTATTCTATTCTATTTTCTATTCTATTCTATTCTATTCTATTCTATTCTATTCTATTCTATTCTATTCTATTCTATTCTATTCTATTCTATTCTATTCTATTCTATTCTATTCTATTCTATTCTATTTATTCTATTCTATTCTATTCTATTCTATTCTATTCTATTCTATTCTATTCTATTCTATTCTATTCTATTCTATTATTCTATTCTATTCTATTCTTATTCTATTCTATTCTATCTATTCTATTCTATTCTATTCTATTCTATTCTTCTATTCTATTATTCTATTCTATTCTATTCTATTCTATTCTATTCTATTCTATTCTATTCTATCTATTCTATTCTATTCTATTCTATTCTATTCTATTCTATTCTATTCTATTCTATTCTATTCTATTCTATTCTATTCTATTCTATTCTATTCTATTCTATTCTATTCTATTCTATTCTATTCTATTCTATTCTATTCTATTCTATTCTATCTATTCTATTCTATTCTATTCTATTCTATTCTATTCTATTCTATTCTATTCTATTCTATTCTATTCTATTCTATTCTATTCTATTCTATTCTATTCTATTCTATTCTATTCTAATTCTATTTATTCTATTCTATTCTATTCTATTATTCTATTCTATTCTATTCTATTCTATTCTATTCTATTCTATTCTATTCTATTCTATTCTATTCTATTCTATTCTATTCTATTCTATTCTATTATTCTATTCTATTCTATTCTATTCTATTCTATTCTATTCTATCTATTCTATTCTATTCTATTCTATTCTATTCTATTCTATTCTATTCTATTCTATTCTATTCTATTCTATTCTATTCTATTCTATTCTATTCTATTCTATTCTATTCTATTCTATTCTATTCTATTCTATTCTATTCTATTCTATTCTATTCTATTCTATTCTATTCTATTCTATTCTATTCTATTCTATTCTATTCTATTCTATTCTATTCTATTCTATTCTATTCTATTCTATTCTTCTATTCTATTCTATTCTATTCTATTCTATTCTATTCTATTCTATTCTATTCTATTCTATTCTATTCTATTCTATTATTCTATTCTATTCTATTCTATTCTATTCTATTCTATTCTATTCTATTCTATTCTATTCTATTCTATTTATTCTATTCTATTCTATTCTATTCTATTCTATTCTATTCTATTCTATTCTATTCTATTCTATTCTATTCTATTCTATTCTATTCTATTCTATTCTATTCTATTCTATTCTATTCTATTCTATTCTATTCATTCTATTCTATTCTATTTCTATTCTATTCTATTCTATTCTATTCTATTCTATCTATTCTATTCTATTCTATTCTATTCTATTCTATTCTATTTTCTATTCTATTCTATTCTATTCTATTCTATTCTATTCTATTCTATTCTATTCTATTCTATTTATTCTATTCTATTCTATTCTATTCTATTTCTATTCTATTCTATTCTATTCTATTCTATTCTATTCTATTCTATTCTATTCTATTCTATTCTATTCTATTCTATTCTATTCTATTCTATTCTATTCTATTCTATTCTATTCTATTCTATTCTATTCTATTCTATTCTATTCTATTCTATTCTATTCTATATTCTATTCTATTCTATTCTATCTATTCTATTCTATTCTATTCTATTCTATTCTATTCTATTCTATTCTATTCTATTCTATTCTATTCTATTCTATTCTATTCTTCTATTCTATTCTATTCTATTCTATTCTATTCTATTCTATTCTATTCTATTCTATTCTATTCTATTCTTTCATTGTATAGAATAGAGTATTTACCTAGTCCTTTCAACATTTACCACCCATATACCGAATAATATTGTTTATTTGATACCAATCGATGACGTATTTTTACGATTCACAAACTTCCGTAATACCAGTTTCGTGAAATTTTCTAAGTAGTTCAGCTAATGTGGCATGATTGACATTATGTATTATGTATATGTATATTAGGGTGGTCGTTATAATGTTGTTTTTTTTAGTTTTAATATTTGGATGGGCCTAAATCAGCTCTAAATGAAGAACACAAAATTCCCTAATTTCTTAAGATTTTTATTTTCCTCCCCTATTGTCGCTGTAGGGGTTAATTAAATTTCCCCTTTTTTTTGGGAATTCGCGTAAAATCTGCCGAAAAACTCAGAGCATGAAGGTGAGAAGTAAACAAAAAAAAAAAATCTTACAGGAGGGGGTAATATCAGTTCCATAAATTTTCTCAATATTGGTATTAGAAACTTTGAGTTTCATCCAAAAAAAAGATAAAGGAAAAAAGAGAATGTAAAATAGATCGGAACAAAAAGAGAGAACATGTTCTCTTTAAAAGAGATACGATGGACACCCTAACGGCTGTTTTAAGGCTGTTTTACAATGCCGCGTTGGGCGTCGCGTTGAAAGATTTGCCTGTCAACGCAAAAGTTCAGGCATAGGAATTTCTGCTTAGTGTTTACAATGACGCGTTGAGCATTATGTTACGATTTTGCATCCATTAGTAGGTACACAAACCAACGTAACGTAAGCGGCTGCAACGCGAAAGTAGAGATTATTCAACTTTTGCGTGCGTTTTGACATTTCGATTTCAATTTAAGTATGTGGCCATCTAGTGTTGAAAAAAGTTTTGAAGTTTTTTGTTCGATTTATCTGCGGACGCGGCCGTAGCGCTTGTTAAATGTAACGTACGCATCGCGAACGCGAGCGCGTCATTGTAAAACAGCCATTACAATGCCGCGTTGAAAGATTTGCCTATCATCGCAAAAGTTCAGGCATATGCATTTCTGTTTAGTGTTTACAATGACGCGTTGAGCATTATGTTACGATTTTGCATCAATTAGTAGATACACAAACCAACGTAACGTAAGCGGCTGCAACGCGAAAGTAGAGATTATTCAACTTTTGCGAGCGTTTTGACATTTCGATTTCAATTTAGGTATATGGCCATCTAGTGTTGAAAAAAGTTTGAATTTTTTTGCTCGATTTATCTAGACGCGGCAGTAACGCTTGTTAAATGTAACGTACGCATCGCGAACGTGAACGCGTCATGGTTAAACAACCATAACTGCATGCCGGCCAAAAATGTGCCTTTTATACTTGTTTTACAAGCTCTGGATACTGACCGAATGTTCTGGTATCTGCTTCTTGAGCTTTCCGTAGGAGAAATTTCCTATAATCTTCATTTCTAAATCTCTTATTTTGACATTTCGTCGCCCGAGAATAATAATGTCGTAGGTAACATTTTTTTGATTTTGGGAAATCGCAATCAAAGTTTAAAAAATAATATTGCCGAAACGGCTAAGAATACATTTTCAAAACTTGAACTTTAAGTGCAGAGCAGATGGAACTTCTTTTTAAAATCAAAATTAAAAGCCAGCTTCCATTTTTACAGATTTTCAATCAATTAATGTACAACACAAAACATAAAAAACGAGTTACTGCCGGAACAGAATGCAAGACGGAGCTGGAATAGATGTCAAAAATGCTGCAGCCGGAGCTGCAAAAGTTGAACAATTTTTAACTTTTACTGCAGCATTTTTGACATCTACTGCAGCATATTTGACATCTATTCCAGCTGCGTCTTGCATTCTGTTCAGGCAGTTAAAAGGAGTACCTTGAATGCATTTCGGAATGTTGTCACTCCATCTTCAGCATCACGACTAAGTTGAAAAGGGGCAAAGTGCGTGCTCTGTTGTGACTTGTTGTAGGTGGTTTTAAACAAATCGAGAGAACAAGATCGATTCGTTTTGTTTAAAACCACCTACAACAAGTCACAACAGAGCACGCACTTTGCCCCTTTTTAACTTAGTCGTGATGCTGAAGATGGAATGACAACATTCCGAAATGCATTCAAGGTACTCCTTTTAACTCGTTTTTTTATATTTTGTGTTGTACAATTTGTGATTAGTGTTAAAAGTAAAAAATTTGTGAAATCATTTAAGGTGTTCGATTCAATTATTTGATTTTATACAAATATTAGCCCTTTTTTATTTTCGCTAATGATCCATATAGATCATCCTCTGGAAATAAAGCAATACAGATCAGAGTGACAGCAGTTTTATACAGGGTGTCCCTTAGCTAAGCGCTGAAACAACTTAATTTTAAAACCAAAAAACAGAATGGATATTTGGGTTTCATAAAATTTAAAACATGATATTTTAAGTGTTGATATTGCTTTTTAATAATAATTGTGTATCCAATTTAACCCGGTGTTTAAGAAAATCGCCCTTCCCGGATTAACGGAGGGAGATAAGCCACCACTCTAAAACGATTTTTTTCCTAGAATATACCCCAGAATCAGCCCCTTAAATACTCTTGACAAATTAAGGGGCTTACTGTATAGGTAAACTCATCTTTTATATCTTAGAGTGTCTCTCCCGAAATCCAAACTGCATGTCCGGAACGACGCTGTTAGCGGTGCAGGACGCCTTTAATCTCCGAAGAATAAGTCCTTCAAAGATTTTGCTGGTGTTGTTAAGAAGAGATATGGGACGATATCCAGAAACGGTTCCTCTGTCGGCTTTTTTCGGTATCGGTACTATTTTAGCTGTCTTCCATTGCTTCGGAAAGTAGCAATTGTTGGTGCAGTTGTTGAACAAGATCGTGAGAAACAGCACCATAACTTGGGAAACTTCTTTATGATGAAGCTGGATATCATATCTGGTTCCCCCCAAGGTTACTTTTAAGGATTATTGTCATGGCATCACAGTCAGATTTGGAGGAGGGGACTGCTGTCATACCACAGGCAAATTCCTCAATCTTTTTTTTATTGGCCTATGGATCAAGAACCAAGCGTCGCACGAAGCCGCGAGAGGTCTCTATGGATTAATCATACTAACAAGTATATAAAAAACATTATTTGCTTACCTGCCTCTCTACCATGTGCGTTGGGGGCGGGGAGGTGTGTGAATACGTTTATAGCATTTTCTCATAAATGGTTTATATTGGACAATAGATAGGGGTATTGATGGATTGGACTTGACTTTAGAACCATGCTATTTTACCCCTCCCGCTCCCTCTTCCCCACCGCCCGAACAGTGGGGGGGCGGTGGCTGAAACCAACCTGATGCCTTGAGCTTTGGTACACTAATGAAACATGCTTTAAGTTAACTTTTAAAAATTAATGCAACGCTGGAAATACTGTCAGACATATTATCTTAATTGGCCCTTGGATCGAGAACTACGCTTTGGGCAATCATATGAGGCTTGTCTTTGTATTCAGCAAACTTGAAAACATAGCAACATATTTTTCATTTACCCTCCTCCCCCTCTCAAATGGTATATATTTGACCATCGATATGGATATTGAAAGATTGGTCTTGGCATCGGGATCATCAAAGTTTAATTCTATCCCCTCTCTGCCCTATTTGCTCTTTACCTCCTATAATAGAGCTGGAACTGAGACCAACCTACAATATCAACCTGACAGGTTGTGGCTTTGTGCAATGATGGTTTGGTAATGCGAGTAATTCATCGTACTTGAAAACATAGGAACACAGCATTGGTTAGCCCCCTCCCACACTCAAGGTAGCTTGGAGAAGGGGAAATCAGTTGTACGTTTATAACTATTATTCATAAATGACGTTAACTTGACAATCTTGACTTGACTTGATCAAAGAAACTATGCCTTTTGTTTTTAAGTACGCTGAACTACTTGCGTCATCGTACGAAGCACGCCGTTCTCGATCCACAGACCGATATAGATATATTCAGAGGTTATCCCTAGTAGTCAATGAGTCAATGCCCCTCCTCCACATCGGACAAATGACAATACTTCAATGGTGGAAACACTTCTGAAAGTTACCTCAGAATATGTACCAATCCATCATTGCACAAAACCTCAACCCGCCAGGTTGATATTGAAGGTTGGTCTCAGTTCCAGCTCCATTATAGGGGGTAGAGGGTAAAGAGGGCAGAGAGGGGGGAACTAAACTTTGATGGCCCCGAAGCCGAGACCAATCCATCGATACCCTTATCGATCGTCAAATATATACCATATGTATATGAGAAATGGCTATTACCGTACTAACACTTATCCCCTTTATCAACGCATTCGAAAGGGGGGGGAGATGGTAATTAAAGAATATGTTCCTATGCTTTCAAGTATGCTGAATACAACGAGATATCTCAAATTATCGTCCAATGCGTAGTTTTCGATCCATAGGCCAATAAAGATAGTAAGTTCGCAACCCCCTCCCCAAAATCTAACAGTGTTGCCAGCGTTGCATTCATTTTTAAAGGTTAGCTTAAAGCATGTTTTAGAAGTGTACAAAAACTCAAGCCGTCAGGCTAGTTTCAGTCACCCTCCCACTCACTGTTCAGGGGAAGTGGTAAGAGAAGGGGGGATGCAATAGCATTGTCCTGAAGTCTAGCCCAATCCATCCATACCCCTATCAATGGCCAAGTATACACCATTTATGAGAAAATTCTATAAAAGGAAATAATGAGAGGTTTTAACTTGCAAAATGCGTACTTTGTCGACAGAAAGAAGGCTATTTGAGTTTCGTCTAGAGGTCTCTCGTCTTGGTCTAGTCGTCTTAAAATTTCTTTTATCTTTTGGGTTTGTATGTGGCGAAGCCTAAATGTTCTTGCGGTGGAGAAGTGACGTTTATACGCCTCTTCTTGATTTCAAACTGTCATGGCAGTAGCAGAACATTTGCTCAAGAGTAGAAAGAGTCTTAAAAGTGGCCTCCTGTTTTATATTCGAGCACTTCAAGTGCCAAAAGACAAAGTATTAAATCCCAACCTTCGACACCAGTCTCCTCAACGGATCTGGCAAAGAAAACAGAAGAACGGTGTCATGTATTTTCGTTAAGTGCTAACAGCTTGGACAAAAATGATTAACATTCCGAAATGGCGAAAACAAGACAGATTATCCATTTTTTTGTCATTATGTGCAAGAAATGCAAAGCCAATCTGTACCTGTATAAGCACCGAAATTGCTTAACTTCATTTCACTTAGAATACTTATATTTTTTAATGAATAAAGTATTTAAAAACAAAAAAACTGTTTGTTGTTTGAACAATTATTAAGTTTTTGTTTTAGTCTCTTGAGGGCCAGTTTTTCAGTGCGAGATCCTAGTCTTGGGGTTAAACCTGAGTTAACTCCATAAACGTGTTTTTCAGTCAATTGAAAACCTAAGTTAACTCCGAGTTAGCTCGTCTAATTTGGTGAGTTAGCTCAGGGACCCAATTTAAGGCCTTTTCAGCTATGGCACCATCTCGATTTCGATAAGGACAGTTATTGTCAGTGCAATTTCGTTGTGGCGCCATCTCTATTCCGATGCGTGAAAGGCGTAGAGTGGTGATATCCATAGTGTCGCACATCGTTGGCCCTAGATTTTTGACAACTGAAAAATAGAGTTAGTCCTCTACTGAAAACTGTTCCTGAGTTAACTCGGGGTTAATTTATTTTCAGGATTAGCTAACTCTGATTTAACTCAGGGCTAACCCTGAAATGAAAAACTGGCCCTAAGTGTATAAAATGAAAAACAAAAACCAAAATTGACAAAAATTGATCTTATAGCTAAAATGTGATTTTATTTAATTTAGAAGGGGCAATAGCATAGGCGCCCGCAGGGGGACATGAGGTGGCAAGGGAGAGGGGCAAGGGGGTATGCCCACCCCCTGGCTCTGGGAAATACCACACTATTAAATTTTTTTTTGTTTTAGTATGAATTTCAACAAATACTCCTTTTTTTTGGCGGAGTTCATGGTTTGGCCCACTTCGCCTCTGGATCAGGACGAAAATATTTCTGAAAATCCTTATTTTCAATATGCTTTTTAAAATATATAAACATCTTCTTTCGATGGTCATGGTTTGCCCCTTCTTGCATTTGCCAATATAAAAAGGAACCTATGATATTTTAAAAAGTTCCAGACAAACTCAAATATGGATGAGACGGATATTGTTTCTCAAGAAAATGGACATATAAATTGCGGATTGTTGTTTGCCTAAAATGATGTTTCATAAGAAAGTATGTGTATCAAAGAACCATTCCTTGCGTTCGAGTATTCTATCTTCAAAACATTTCAGTAAATTTCAGATACTTTGAATTTCTTCTGCATCTGTTGTTTTTTCACCAGGGATTTTAACAATACAAACCTTTTCTATAGAATGTACCTAGCTATCTCATTTTTTGTGTTTTCACAACGCTTGCCATGGCGATGAGCTTGCCCAATAAACTCATCATCATGGCGTCGTGAAAAGCCAGTCTTAAAAATAGGTATTTCATTTTTGGAAGCAAATAAAAGTTTACTTTTAATACATAGCTGTTTCTTCTATACAAATTTAAATTTTACACTTAGTTTCCTGAGAACCAATTTTAGTTTTAGCGATACGTACCTATGCCATATAATTTTTTCACAATTTCAATATTCTAAAAACTACACCACAAATTAAAAAAAAAATATTAATAGTATCTCGGAAAAAAAAGACTTTCGATGTTCTTGAAACCGGTAAAGGAGGTCTTGATAAGTTTTTTTTGTTTGGTTTATAATATATAAAAAATTTTTTGAGAACTCAATATATTCAAAAATAATTTTTTTAAACTTGGTTTATAACGATTTCTTAACATTATTCAAAATATTTTAAAAAATAATACAAATCAATGTAAAAAACCCGAGGAAAAAATCTAATTTTGCTCAAAAATAATGAAAAATTGTCTGTGTGCTAAAATAAGTACGGTCTTCTATTAAATATAAAATAATTTTGCGCTGGATAACTATCAACTCCCATCGAATGTTATTTTGGACTTTTAATATTATCATTATTGGCTAAACGGGCTAGGATTAAATTATTTATACAAACATTGCCAGAAGTTCAAATAACATTGCATATCAAAATATAAAAAAAAAAATGTTATATATTTTTCTACTAATTAATTCGGTAGGTGTCTGCCCCCCCTGGACAAAATCCTGCGGGCGCCTATGGGCTAATGGTTTTAAGGCTAGAAAGAAACTGTTCCTAATATACCAAAAAAAAAAAAAAGAGGCTGGGTGCGACCCACACTGCTAACTTCCCATTGGTGCCCTATGGATCTAGAGGCCCGACGTTATTTTATTACTAAGAAATTGCCAATTCAAGATCTTCTAAAACGTTTTCAGGTGTTCAATAATCAACAATCAAGTGCGAAAACCAAATATTGTTTTGCCTCCGAGATATTAGAAAAAAAACATTGTTTAATAAGTGTGTAGAATAAAATAAACCTGAAGACAATATCATTGTTTGTTCTCAAGAAATTCGAGCCGAAAACTTTTTTTTTAACAATTTTCAGCATTTTTTTATTTAAAAAAAATGTAAGTTCAGGTAGATATCTGTTTTTATTTTGACTTACTTTTATTTAATTCGTCAATATGCGTAGAATAAAATTAACCCATCATTCGTTCCCGAGATATTCGAGAGTCGAGACTAATGATTAATGAAATTTAACAACGTATTTTCTTAAATTGCTTTAGTAAAAAAACAGCGTCTTGATTTTTTGAAAGTCCTTTCTGTACTTTACGACAATATCATTAAAAAAAAAAAATATTCGAAGTTGATATCTTAAAAAGAATGCAGTTTCATTCAAAAAATTTAGTCACATTCAATTCCCAATTCCTTGAAAATCTACACATTCTCTTCTGCACACCATCTCCACTCACCACCATACAAAATTTCCTAGGGCCTTATTTGTTTGATCAATAAAAAATCCTTCATAATTTAAGGAATAATTCAAACAGGTCAACTATTAAGCAAAACAAAAGTCAAAAATCCTACCTACTAACGATGTTTTTTTTGGTAATGTAATGCAACATCCTGATGATATACATATGTAAAAGACTGTATTGTGCCAAATATAACTACGAGCAACTTAGCGTGTTTAAATTATTCAAGAGTTGAATGATATAATCATTAATAAAAAATGAACGTTGCACGTATGCATGCAATTATTGGATAACTATCTCCCACCCTTAAATAATCCAAAGATGTATGAACAGAAAAAAATAAAACAAGTGCATTTAATTTAAGAAGAAATAAGAGAGTTCAATCACCTCACTTATCATGATGATTTGTTTTGAGAAAATGAAAATAAAAACAGAAAAAAATAGGAATATTAGTATCTTTTCATCCGTGAGGAGGTGGATCATCCCTCACATGATGTGATTCGCTCGAATGAATTTAGTTGCGTTTATGTTGTTCTTCTATACTAAAAAAATGTAAAACATTGGTCGGCTTTTAGTGTGAAAGTTGAAATGATTGTTTATATGGGCTGTAGCCCACCAACAACAATCACCTACAAACATAAAATCAGCGCAACATCAGCCCTGCCTTAGCAAATATTCAATTAGTTTGATGCCACCTTATCACTAAAATAAGTTTAGTGATGATAATTTTTAGGCGCCAGTTAGGTGCCAGTTATCTTATAGCTATCATTGAAACTCATCATTGTAAATTTTAATGATTGATTTTGTGACGTTTGGAAAACAAATTCTATTATTATTTTGATAGACGATTAAAGCTCAAGACTTAATTAATATTTCTAGTCAAAAAACAATTTTCAAATAGTCCCAACTTTTCTCAAAAATGTACTTTTAATTTTTCAATGATCATTGGTAAGGTAGTTCAATCATTGAAATAAGAAGTCTTTTTATGTGGAAAGTTGGGCCTATTTGAATAATTTTTTTGGCTATAAGTATTGATTAGGTCTTAAGCCTAGTACGCTGCTGATGCGAAACGAAAAATCCCATACAAAAATGACACAACGAAATCATAAACTAAAAATTTAGTTCTACTTTTCGTTCTGCAGTACGCTGTTCGATGAACGAAATTGAAAATTGTTGCATACTTTTTGGAGAAGTCTACACTCTTTTTTCGCACACAATTAATTACACTGGCTATTTATTGTGTGCGGAAAAATGACATTTGTGTGTATTTTGTTGTTTCTTTCATTACAGCGTGGCTGTCTTTGTTCTTTTTTTTCAGTTGCATTGGTTTTGAATTTTTGAATTGGTGTAACTGTCAATGAATATTTTTTCGCTGCGTTTTCATAAGCATTTCGTTGTCTTGTTGGAGACCAACTAAAAATTTCGTTTCGCATCAGCAGCGTACTAGGCTTTATCTTTCATTTATCCATCAAAATAATGAATGATTTTACTTCCTAAACAACTCAAAATCAATCATTAAAATGTTCAATGGTAATACAGACCAATGATCATTACAAAATTAGAAGTATTTTTTTGTGGAAAATTGGGTCTATTTGAAATGTTTTTTCACTAGAAATATTATTTAAGTCTAAAGCCTAGTACGCTGCTGATGCGAAACGAAATTTTTAGTTGGTCTCCACCAAGACAACGAAATGCTTACGCGTACTAGGCTTAAAGCCGCGCTGTAATGAAAGAAACAACAAAAATACACACAAATGTCATTTTTTTCGCATACAATAAAAGGCCTGGGTAGTTAATTATGTGCGAAAAAAGAGTGTATACTTCTCCAAAAAGTATGCAACAAATTTCAATTTCGTTCATCGAACAGCGTACTGCAGAACGAAAAGTAAAACTAAATTTTTCGTTTATGATTTCGTTGTGTCATTTTTGTATGGGATTTTTGGTTTCGCATCAGCAGCGTACTAGGCTTTAAAGAAAGAAACAACAAAAATACACACGAAAAAACACAAATGACATTTTTCCGCACACAATAGAGGGCCTGGGTAATTAATTGTGTGCGAAAAAATAGTGTAGACTTCTCCAAAAAATATGCAACAATTTTCAATTTCGTTCATCGAACAGCGTACTGCAGAACGAAAAGTAAAACTAAATTTTTCGTTTATGATTTCGTTGTGTCATTTTTGTATGGGATTTTTCGTTTCGCATCAGCAGCGTACTAGGCTTTAAACTAAATTTTTCGTTTATGATTTCCTTGCGTCATTTTTGTAAGGGATTTTTCGTTTCGCATCAGCAGCGTACTAGGCTTAAAGTCGAACTAAATTAAAAGTGCCGCCGTTGTTTCATGGTACCTACTTAAATTCGTATTTAAGCCTAGTACGCAGCTGATGCGAAACGAAATATTTAGTTGGTCTCCAACAAGACAACGAAATGCTTACGAAAACGCAGCGAAAAAATATTCATTGACAGTTACACCAATTCAAAAATTCAAAACAAATGCAACTGAAAAAAAAGAGCACAGAGAGCCACGCATAGAAGAAGAAGTAAAGGAAGTGGTGTATATCACATATACAGTGTACGTGAGTGAAGCAGCAAGAATTGAAAAAAAAAAAAACAAATTGAGATTCATCTGTCATTTTGCCGATCTGAAAGGAAGTGTTTTGAAATTTCAATTTGTTAAACAAGTGAAAAAGCTTATTTAAACTAAATAAAAAAGTGAAATAAAAGTTAGAATAGTGAATACGATCAATAATTTATTTAAAAAATATAAAACAGCATGTGGTGGCTACGTTAAATTCTCTAAAAACGCCTATACTATGAGTATACAAACATTTTATTTTACAAGTTAATTTTGTCTGATATTTTTTCATATAAAGTAACGTGAAGTGATGTTATTTAGGTAAATAAATTATCTTAGAATACTTTTAAATTAAGAGTTTATCGCAATTTGCTATAAAAATAACAAATTTGTTGGAAACAAAAATATACTTTAATCCAGTGATTTCGTTGAGACTCATCTGTCAAATGAGAAATTCTCGCACAGGGTCGATCTAGTTTTTGTTGGTGGTGACAAGGCGCTCAAATCCGTTTAGCGCCCGTAGTGTAGAGCTATTTTTTAACGCTTTAAATAAAATATTTTTAAAGGGGTAACAGCAGACCCCTATTTATCTTGTTGGATTTGTATCTTCGTCAAGAAGTGTTTATTTCGGTTTAAAAGTACGCTACCATAAAAAACATCACTTTATTAAGTAGAATATGAGAGAAAACTTAGCTGTGAAAAGAAAAATTTGTGCACCGTATCATAGGCGTTTTCATATGATTTAATGCGGCACCACATAATTTTATGTATTTCTTATCAATAAAGTTTTTCAAAGTATTCACTATATTAACTTTCATTTCACTTTTTTATTCAGTTCAATAGGCTTTTTTCACTATTTTTATGATGTAAAATCTCTGTGCACTTTTCTACAGCTTGGCAAAATGACGGAAGCATCTCAATGGTTTTTTTCTTTTTTTTTAATCTGGCTTCCTTTGGGCGCCCCAGTCTTCAGCCGTGTAACTGCACTGCGACCCTGGGGCAATGCATTTGTGTTTGTGTAACTCACACTATTTTGAAAAATGCTTCACTGTTTCCACGATATGCCAGTTCCTTTACTTCTTCTTCTTTGGAGCCACGCTGTAATGAAAGAAACAACAAAAATACACACGAAAAAACACAAATGTCATTTTCCGCACACAATAAATGGCCTGGGTAATTAATTGTGTGCGAAAAAAGAGTGTAGACTTCTCCAAAAAATATGCAACGATTTTCAATTTCGTTCATCGAACAGCGTACTGCAGAACGAAAAGTGAAACTAAATTTTTCGTTTATGATTTCGTTGTGTCATTTTTGTATGGTATTTTTCGTTTCGCATCAGCAGCGTACTAGGCTTTAATACCAGCATTGTTCCAGGAAAATAAAATGTTGGAGCCACTTTTGGGGCCATTTCAACTTTAATCAAATAAAACGAAAAATTTCATCACATATACCGTTTTTTAGAAAACCTTTAATGCTTATAAGTGGGAATATAACTTCATAGCTGAATCTGCTACGGTTTTCAGTTTCAAGTTGTTAAAATAAATGATTTCTGAAATTAAATTATTGGTTTTTTAATGTTGCGAAAATTATTGTTTCTTCAACTTATGACTTTTAAAATTAAAGGGTCATTTCATGTTGGCCCGGAGCACAGGCACGGTAGCCAGGTCAAGAAGAACTTGCGTAGCCCAATATCAGAATTCTTGTAGTCCAAAATCGGTGCCCTAAATGTAGCCCAAAAACTAGCCTAATCTCATTTAAAAAATCTAGAATTACTTATTTATTCCACGTTCTTCTTTTTGTTTAATAATTTCTAAGGGCAAATCCTTAAAATTTGGACGAATTGAAATATATTGTTTTGGACTTGTGAAACGAATTTTCTTACAGCCCCGGAAAATTAGTCAATATTTGGGACCTAGAAAAAATCCTATAAAGCTGAATTTTGCTATAATCCTTCCTTATACCCTGCTTTATAAATCCTGAAAAGTACCCGTCGATTGGTTGGGCGATAATTTTTCAAACAAATAACGGTTTTTCTCTATTTCTAACGGGTTTTTGTCCGAAACACTTACATTAAAAATTCAAGTAAATAAAATTTCCAATACAAAATTGTATACAACTTTTTTTGATGGAATGTAAAGCCTAGTATGCAGATCGAGACAAAATTTATCCCCCATATAAAATTTTTCCCAGGACAAATTTTATCTCTCATTTTTTCCAAGCCGTACGCAGCTTCAACGCAAAACTTGACAGTTGTAACCGCTGTACGTGAAAAGATAAAAGAAAGTCTCCACTTGATTTTGCGGGGAAAAAGAATGCTCGAAGCATTATTTTTCCGGACAAATTGTGACGTTTTATATATATTTCGCTTTTTATAAACTAAAATCATCTCTCTGTTTCATTCTTTCCATTATTAAGAAGTTGTGAGGACACAGGACGGAAATAAAATATAAAATGCGTACAGAAAATGATTACATGGAATGAGAATAGATTAAATAGAACAGCTGCTTTTAATCAGTCAGTGGCATAGCCAATGGGAAAGGGTACAAAAGGGCCACATTCAGATACGGAAAATATTTTTTTCAATAAAAAATTATATTGATTGCCAAACTGATTTAAATTGAGATGGTTGGAATCAGCAAACAGAGTTGGCAAATTTAATTGGATTTTGGGAGCAGTAATAAAATTGTGAACATTTATGATTTTGGCAGGGTTTTTAATCCATTTAAATTGCAGCGATCCTTCAATATAATTTGACAGTTGATGGCTTGATAGACAAACTATATTTTGACGGAAAAAGTGTGTTTTGATCCAAAAAAAATAGAAAATTTCAGACCTTTTAAAGGTATTTTCATCCATCCACATTATATTAGCCCTGTTTTTTAGTGCATTTTTATCTTCGCTTAGAAAAAAGTAGCATGTTAAATACAATAACAATACGGAATTATACCAGTTTGTTGTTGAAATTAAGACGCTCCTTTTTTCCAAGCGAAGATAAAAATACACTAAAAAACAGGGCTATTGTTCCCCATCAAGCGCATGCGATCAATTTTTCTTGCTCTGCAAAAGCTTTGAAAGAATCTGATTTTTGGTAAAAGTTTCAAATATATGTCAAATGAAGGATATTTTATAATTTTTTAAATTTCTAACTACGCTACTGTTCTCATTTGACTTGTGTTTTTATCTCTACACCTTCAGAATTTGTCTCGAGAAAAAAAATGTAGAGATAAAATTTGTCTTTGCTCGATCTGCGTACTAGGCTTAACGGTAGCCGAGTTATTGACTGTTAAAGATTTTCGTTTTTTCTATACTCATCACAAAAACATAATTTCTCCATTTTTTTCTCGTTCAAGGTTCTTGTGTTTGCTTCGATAAATATATTTATGTTAACTATATACATATACCTACATTAGGGTGCTTCATTTTGTAAGGCACAAAATAAAATGTAAAATTTTACCTGACTTTGCTCATGCCCCAAGTTTCTCTGACAAAAAAGATATTTTCGCCAAAATTCAAGAAGATTGGAGAATATTTAGAGGTTGCGCATTTTCATCACTTTTTTCAAAAGTAGGCAAAAAATACGATTTTTACATTTTTTGCTGTTTTTAGAGAATTTTTTTTTTGTTAAAGACACAAAAGTCTAGTTCCCATCACCTTTGACGGTGAGTTGATCTTCAAAAAAAAAATTGTTGCGTCAGTTAGGGGAGGGGTTAGGGAAATTGATGTAGTCAATTTCGTCAATTTAATCAAAGGAGATCCCTACCAATAGAGGATAAACAATTTCTTCTTGCCAAAATTGGATGATATGGATGTGATCAACATATTGTTCAAAAGGACAGCACTATGTATCACACAGCTTATGTAAAAGAGACATTTTACAGGAACGATACCTAACTATAAGATAGGGTTATCTCTCGAGGAGGTGACGTGAATTGGCCACCAAGATCGTGGGAATTTACCCCATTAAATTTTTCGTAGGGATTTCTGAAGTTGCAGGTCTATGTTAATGAGCTTTAATAAACTGATGCCCTCAAAGTCAAAATAATGTAGGTCATCGTTCAAATTCAGCCCGAACTATGCGGCAAAGGCATTCAAACTTCGACGCCTCGGAGCCATGTCACCGTGCGAAGCTGGGCAGATATTTTTAACAATGTCATATTCCATATTATACATACATTATAGCATATGTATAGGCCCTTCAATAAATAATAAAAATTCCGTTATAGTAGGGGAGCCCACTAAGGGATTTTGGGATTTACTCGAGCACGTCAGATTAGTATAAAGGGGGGTACCTTGCACCCTGCTGAGTACCTCCACCATATATCAATCCTCTATGTACGGCCGGGCGCCTAGAGCAGGTTGTCAGATTAGTAAAAAAAAATCGATAGCTCGAAATACTCGAGCGTGTCATATTAAGATAGGGTAGGTTAAATTACATGCTGAAAAGTATGTATTTCAATAATCTGACGATTTGAGTGTGACCTAAGGTAGTGGGAGGGTTACAAACTTGCAAAAAAAATTGTCACCTGGACATTCTCGAGCGCGGTTGAATTTTTTTTATTGTGAAGTAAATAATTCTAGGATAACAGGAAAAGTATAATCTGCGGGTTTTTCTCGTCCCGTTTAGGAGGTAGAGGTGATTTTCGAAAAAAACGACTTAAATGGAAAAATAAATATTAAAAATCAACGACAAAATTAAAAAAGTAAAACAATAACGGTTTTAAAAGCCAGAAATCTGTTCTTTAATCCTACATCTAAATTGAATTATTTGTGTTAATAGTTTTCAAAATATTTGCATTTAAACTCAATTTTTTTTTATAAAAAAAACGCAAACAAAATTTTTGGATCAATTTTTATCAAAATAGTGGAACAAAAAACTAAATTTTCTTTTTGTGATCAATGCTCGTATTAATTTTCAATCGAACACAAAAAACCGGAAGCTTTTCTGTCTTCTAGTTTTAAAGAAAATTGTAAATTACTGATACTACTTTTTTATGAGATTTAATATATTATATCATTATGTAGCTGTTCCCATTAGTAGCTTTTGGCATTGGAAACAGAGAATACATTCAAAGTTCTAAAATGCAACCGAAATTTGGCAAACATCGAACTTCGCACATATCCCAAAGCTTATAGTGAGCCCAAGCAGGGCGGTTGCATACATATCTTACTTTTAAAACGCAGCCGCAATGCTGGCAGTGCAAGAAAATTAAAAATATCTCAAAGAAGTAGTATCAGTAACTTGCAATTTTCTCAAAAACTAGAACACGCAAAAGCTTCCGGATTTTTGTGTTCGATTTTAAATTAATATGAGCATTGACCACAAAAACGAAAATTACGTTTTCACTTCACAATTTTTAGAAAAATTGATCCCAACATTTTGTTTGCGTTTTTTATCAAAATTTTGAGTTTGAATGCGAATATTTTGAAAACTATTGACATAAATAATTTAATTTAAATGTAAGATAAAAGAACAAATTTCTGGCTTTTAAAACCATTATTGTTTTGAATTTTAAGTATTGTCGCTGATTTTTAATATTTTTTTTTTCATTTAAGTCGTTTTTCTCGAAAATTGCCTCCACCTCCTAATTGGGGTGACATAGATCCCCCCTCCCATAGTAAGAAATGCTTGTACATACTTTACCCTTCTAAAAAAAAACGTTTTCAATTTTTGGCGCCCAAGTTATTATACTTTCCTCAGTGATTGACAAAATCCTGAATACAAATTTTTCTTCTTTTCAAATCGTCATATTAAGAAAACCCCTCCAGATAATCGTCAGATTAAGGTTCAGCACATGTAGGACATCGAGTTGAACCATATATCAAAATCTCACGCGCTCGAGTATTTCAAAATGGCGATTTTTTTGCATTTTCAAAGCTGCCGCAAGCTTGCGTCACATCCGAATCGTCAGTCTTTTGAATGTGAGCATCCTTGGGGGTCACTTAACATCCCCTATTCAAATCCATTTGTTTTCCAATTTCTACACTCCCATACAGCCACCCCCACCACGCAAACCGGCAGATTAACATACCACCGTTATTAGAAAGACCTAGGCGATATACACTATCAAATATGTCCACGCGACTGTTTTTTTTAACATTTTTGAACACCTGTAGATGCTCCCCCCACCGATGAAACGGTATACTTTACTAACATTTTTTCTCTCTATCATCAAATCTTCAAAATCCATTAGGTCCCAACAACACGCTCGAGTAAATCCACATTTAGCATCGTGGGCTCCCCTACTCTTAATAACACACACACAGCTTGTTTTATTTAATTTCAAAGTCTGCCCTCCCTAATTGGTAAACCGTGAATAATGCTTGAAGTTTGAAATTATTTTAAAAAAGAATTGTGGGTAGGGATGTCATGAATTAACACATTGCAGCTTAGATTGTACGTGTGGACAAACACAACCTGCCCAAGATAAAATAAGTGCATGAGAAACCCTTAAATACAAAGGACTTCAATACTAGAAAACTCGATAGGTTCAGATAAAAGTGATCAAAATGCGCAACCTCAAAATATTATCCAATCGTCTTGAAATTTGGCATACATTATTTTCCCATCACCGAGACTCGGAGCGTGAGCAAAGTCAGCCAAAAACACATCTTTAGGAAAATGAAACACCCTAATATACATACATATAATATATTATACAAATGCATACATACTTTAATGAATGTAATATTTATAGATGTGGGCGTGGCGTAAGGCAATAATAAATATGTACATAAATCAACTAAACTTAATGAAATAAAAGTTTGAAAACAGAATCTATTGATCTGACATTAAAACGAGACTGGCCATGACAAAAACGTGAACTTACTTACTTGCTTACTTAAGGTGGTTAAACAGTCCGGTATGGACCAGAGCCTCACCCAGCAAGCTTCTTCCAACCAGCTTGGTTTCTAGCTATCAGTCTCCAGTTAAGCACCCCAAGTTGGTTGAGGTCCTCTTCCAATTGCCTGCGTCTTACTTACTTAAGGTGGCGCTACAGTCCGGGGTGGACCAGGGCCTCAACCAACAAGCTTCTTCCAGCCGGCTCGGTTTCTAGCTAGCTGTATCCAGTTTCACACGCCAAGTTGGTTAAGGTCCTCTTGCACTTGCGTGCGCCACCTTTTACGCTGTCCACCTCTACTGCGCTGTCCCACGGGATTGGTTGGATTCTTTCCAGGCCGGAGCATTGGTGTCCATACGATCTAGGTGACCCAACCATCTTAGTCGTTGGCTTTTCACTTTTGTGGCTAGATCGGTTTCGCTATACAATATCCTCAGCACCGATTGCGATTCTAAACCACGATGTTCCCCTGATCGTCCTTGCAGGCTTCTGTTTGGGCCTTGTAACCTTGGAAGGTTCTTTTTACTTTTTGGTAAAACTTGCAAACTTCATTCCTCCAGTGGCATCCCTCTGATTCCTCGATTGCGCGCTTCGCATGCTCTTTCTTTTTCCTTCTTGGAAGCTTGTGTTCCTCTCTCCTCTTCTGCTCGTAGAGCTAGCGAGCAGCTCTGGTCATTCTATGCAGCGCCGCGCCACTGTGTATGCCTGTTGTTTGGCTGCATGTACTTGTTGGCATTCTTTGTCGAACCAGGGGTTTCGCCTGTGGTGGTCGTGCGAGGCCCAGCACGTCAGAGGTGGCATCTCTGATGGCTTCCTGGCAGTTTTTCTACTGGTTCTCGATGTTTGCAGTTGGTGGCAAAGGACTATTTAAGAGGGCCCAAGAGACTCGATCGGAGAAGGATCTGGCGATTTCTTGCGACTGTAGCCGTCCGACGTCGAACTTCCTCACAGTATTTCCCTGTTTTGGCTTTGGTCTGGATATCCGTAGCATTACCTTGGCTACAACGAGGAAGTGGTCCGAGTCAACGTTAGCTCCTTGGAACGTTCGGACTTCCTTGATACTGGAAGAGTGGCTTGCGTCGATCGCAACGTGGTTAATCTGGTTGGCGGTTGATTGACCAGGAATTCGCTATATCCCCTTGTGTATATCAATATGCGGGAACTGCGTACTAGCTACCACAACGTTTCGCCCTGCAGCAAAGTCGATTAACCTGAGTCCGTTATCGGAGGTGGTGTCGTGCAGGCTGTATCTTCCGATTGTGCCACCAAAGACGTCTTCTCTTCCTAGTTTGGCATTAAAATTACCCAAGACAATTTTAGTATCATAGCTAGGGCATTGCCCGTTATGTCTTGTCCAGGAGCTCGTAGAACTCATCCTTGGTGTTGTCATCTTTCTCCTCTATGGGGGCATGCGCGCATATGAGACTGATGTTGGCGAACATAGGGTCATATGCAAAAAGATGAGTTCAAGCTGTTTTCTCACTTTTTTGAGAACTTTTTTAGCTTCGTATGCAAAAGAAAAATACTGACCGAGTTAGATCTCATGTGGTAAGTTCAATCTCACAGTGATGAGTTCGATCTCATTTTAAAAGCTCTTATGAGATAGAACTCGGTATGCTATGCAAAAAGGTGAGAAAACAGTTGATTCCATAAGATCGATCTCACAAATTTATTGAGCATGGGTTTTCTCTTACTCAGCTCATATACAACCGTCAAGATACCAAAATTTCAGCTTAATTTTGTTACAAATTAAGTTTATAAAAATTGGAGATTGGAAGTTGGATTGTTATGCATCTACCTACTCTTGTCAAAAAAGGGGACAAGATTTTATTCAATTTTGTTTAGTAATTTTTGAAGAGCTGTATTTTTGTTGTAGGTGGTCGTATTGCGATGAAATGTTTCCTGTACAGACGATTGTTGGCAAATATTTTTTTTAAAGTATGTAGGTACCGTTATTGCTAACCGTATGAAATGATATGAGAAAAAAATGTTCTATTCCTTGGATTTTTTTTATATTTGATCACCAATATTTCAGCAAATAATGACAACATACAAAACTCAAACTCGAATGAGTACCTGCTACGTACCTATTCTAAGAAAATCTTTTGAAATTGTATAGGATTATGTTTTTACATTTTACCGTTAGAAAATAAGAGTAAAAATAAATTGAAAACCCGTTCAATAAATTAACATCAAAACTTAAAGGAATATTTAAGGTATATATATATATATGAATCTGCAACACCAGATAATAATTCAATACATATTTACAAAGAGGTAAACAAATAACCAAGAGACAATTACAAAAAATGTATTTTTTTGCGATTTTCTGAACGGCGAAAGAAAATCCATAAAATCCTCTAAGATTCCTTTAGAATAGATATTCCAGTTTTTAGAACCGCCCTTCAATTTTGTATTTTGTCACTATTTGCTTAAATATTAGTGACCAAAGACTAAGGTATCTCCTTCAGTTTAAGGCAGATATCTCAGGCAAAACAAAATTGTACACCAACACAAAATAAAGTTAAGTGAAGCTGAAAAAACATGTTACATGACTTATACATTCAATTGACTCAAAAATTTGAATTCAAAAGAAATTCAATTTACACCTTTAAGAAAATAAAAAATAGAAAATATATGTCTTGCACAAAAAAATTATTTGCAAACAAAACTAAAAACTAGAAAAATTAAGCAGTAGGATGTTTTTTGTTTCATCTCAAAATACACTTGAAAATTTGTATTTAAATTTTGTTTTCTTATTTTTTTTGACTATCGCAATTGCATACTGACCACTTTTTCAATTATTTTTTTTTTGTTCCGTTTGTGTATACACCAAATCGGTTTTTATAAACATACATGTAGCATCTCATTTCATTGCTTTAACCCCATAGTACTCGCAAAAGCTTACGAACATAATCCGACTGAATTTCAAAAACACCAATTTTTTGTTTTCGCGTTCAGAGAAATGTACATATGTTTTTTCTTCTTCTACGCACTGCACAGAAATAACAGTCACAACTATTTAAGACGAAGAGCTTTAAGATCGATCTCAAATTCATCGAGTTAGAGCTCTTCACAGCGAACTCATTTTTTTGCATATAAAATCGAGTCCGAGTTCGGCTCTGCTCGATCGATCTCACATGTGAGTTCAAGCTCGTTAACTCGGACTCAGAGATCTTGCTCATCTTTTAGCATACGACCCATAGTCTTGATGCGAATTGTCGTGAGGCATTCGTTCACATGTGTAGTTGAAACTCAAGACTTCTTGCCTAAGTCTGCCTCTAACAACAAATCTACACCAGAGAATAAAATGAGTCGAGTAATAGTCGGAGAGCTACCAGCCACTTTGACTAACCTACTAGACACAAGGCTACAACTTTGTGTATGCTTGATTTGGGACTAATTAAGTATGAAAACCACGGTCTGGCAGGGTTGCCGCGGTTGAAAGGTTGCCATCTGATTTTTTCAAAATGCAAAAAAAGGGTCAAAATAAACCTACTCGCACAAGGCTGACACTTATTTATAATTTAGTTTATACATTCTTATGCATGAAAAAAATTATGCCAGACGGGTTTGGCGGTCGAAAGTGCTTGCCAGACGAGCCTAAAGCTCTTAAAGATTAATAAAAGATATTGGATAACTTGAGAAATTTGTTACGTACAAGGCAAAAACTTAGTGTATTCTTTATTCGTGAACAGATTAGTCAAAAAATAAAGATCTGAGAAAATTTCCGCAATTCTAGGGTTGCCACCTATTTTTTTCAAAATGTAAAATAACTTCCAAACGCAACATATCTACTTTTAGAATGCTGATTTTTGATATTATAATAGCTTATGTCTTTTTGCACATGAAAAAAAAGATGCCAGACCAGTTTTGGTGGACGAAAATAGCTTGCCAGACGTGTTTTTAAAGTTGGTGTTAGAAAATGTCATTGATTAGTCAGATGTAGGTATTAAATATAACACGTTAACTGCGTATAGTCCTAATACATATTAAATCAAGTCAACAAATTATGATATGGTTGTTTTACTGTAGACGCAGGGTTGCCATATATTTTTTTTTTTATTTTATAAAATTGAAAAAACTGAAACACCAACCTACCTAAAGTTTTCACACATAAAAACAAAATATTGAGAGACGGTCGAAAGCTTCTGTCAGACAAGTCTAAGATTTAAAAAATTGGTATTATAAGAAATATCCTTTCTTGATTTTATCTTAAATTTAAAAAAAACTGTCAACATTGCAAACCTACCCGCACAAAGCTGATTTTTACATATATGTTAGCTGATATCTTCTTAAATATGAAACAAAATATGCCAGACCGGACGGACGGTCGAAAGGTCCTGCGAGACGGGCCTAAAGTCTTAAGGGATGGTATTGCAAGAAATATTCTTTTTTTTTATTTTTTCTTAAATTTCAAAAAACTGTCAAAACTGCAAACCTACTCGCACAAAGCTGATTTTTACATATATGTTAGCTGATATATTCTTGAATATGAAAAAAAATATACCACACCAGACGGACGGTCGAAAGTTCCTGCCAGACGGGCCTAAAGTTTTAAAAGATGGTATTACAAGAAATATCCTATTTTTATTAAATTTCAAAAAACTGTCAAAATTGCAAACCTACTCGCACAAAGCTGATTTTTACATATATGTTAGCTGATATATTCTTAAATATGAAAAAAAAAAATATCACAACAGACGGACGGTCGAAAATCCTGCCAGACGGGCCTAAATTCTTAAAAGATGGTATTACAAGAAATATCCTTTTTTATTAAATTTCAAAAAACTGTAAAAACTGCAAACCTACTCGCACAAAGCTCATTTTTACATATATGTTAGCTGATATATTTTTGAATATGAAAAAAATATATCACACCTGACGGACGGTCGAAAGTTCCTGCCAGACGGGCCTAAAGTCTTAAAAGATGGTACTACAAGAAATATCCTTTTTTTATTAAATTTCAAAAAACTGTCAAAATTGCAAACCTACTCGCACAAAGCTGATTTTTACATATATGTTAGCTGATATCTTTTTAAATATGAAAAAAAATATGTCATACCAGACGGACGGTCGAAAGGTCCTGCCAGACGGGCCTCAAGTCTTTAAAGATGGTATTGTAAGAAATATCCTTTTTTTT
The DNA here is from genome assembly GCA_963921185.1 of Dasysyrphus tricinctus. NCBI lineage: Eukaryota > Metazoa > Arthropoda > Insecta > Diptera > Syrphidae > Dasysyrphus > Dasysyrphus tricinctus. The sequence goes on from OY992534.1 coordinate 31,474,223, forward strand.
TATTTTTTAAAATTATGACAAAGCATAAATAAAATAAAATGCACGACTGGATCGCACGTACTTGCTCTTATGTTCAAGTTGTGTGGAACTTAAGAACTTTAAAAAATATTCAAGTAATTAAAGAAAAAGTATAAAAAAGCACTTAAATCGTTCTTTTAATTGTTTAAACAGCCTGATAAATAACTTAGAGCGCAAAAAAAAGTATGCTATTTGATTACTTAAAAAAATATCAATATATGCAAAAAAAAAAATTTTAAATCGTTGGAGCCGTTTTCTTAAAAATTAATTTTTTATATATAAAATTTTTGTAACATTTTTCAAAAAAAAATTTGGTATGCCAATTTTGAGCATATATTAATATACATTTAAAACTGAAATTTCAAAACAATTCATCAACCCGTTTTTGAAATATTGAATTTTCAAAAAAGAATTTTGAATCTTTTTTTAAAAGTCCAAAATTTATGTTTTCAAAAATTTTGGTATGCAGTATTATTTATATTCTAACAAAGCTTTTGTGTAAAAATTTTTATTGAAATCGGATGAGCGGATAATGAGAAAACCAAAAATAAAAAAAACCGTTATATGGCAGGTACCGTTAATAAATGTTTTTGGTGATTTTTTTTCTTACTAAAACGTATATCATATCTACAATAATACACTGATTTTTTTTTTATCAAAATCGTTGGAGCCGTTTTTGAGATAAATAAGCTTTTCCTTAACGGTTGTATGGCAAGTACCGTTATTTTTTGAGCTAAAAAAAAAATTTCAATTTCCCCTCTGGAGAGTTACAAAAAAACCTTAAGTTCAAAATTTGAAGAAAATCGCTTCAGTGGTTTAGGCTGTAGGTTGAGGTACGGACAGACAGACAGACAGACAGACAGACAGACAGAATTGTGCCACCCACTTTTTTCGTGTTCTCTATCATCGTAATGTCATGTTTGATTGTTATCTCGAAATTTTTTTTTTGCACGAATCCAAAACTTGCCCTATAGTACCTATGTATATCGCAAGTAAAAAGGATATTTCTTGTAATACCATCTTATAAGACTTTAGGCCCGTCTGGCAGGACCTTTCGACCGTCCGTCCGGTGTGATATATTTTTTTCATATTTAAGAATATATCAGCTAACATATATGTAAAAATCAGCTTTGTGCGGGTGGGTTTGCAATTTTGACAGTTTTTTGAAATTTAAGAAAAAATAAAAAAAAAGAATATTTCTTACAATACCATCTTTTAAGACTTTAGGCCCGTCTCGCAGGACCTTTCGACCGTCCGTCCGGTCTGGCATATTTTTTTTTTTTCATATTTAAGAAGATATCAGCTAACATATATGTAAAAATCAGCTTTGTGCGGGTTTTTTTTAAATTTAAGAAAAAATTAAGAAAGGATATTTCTTATAATACCAATTTTTTAAATCTTAAGCCGCGTCCACATTATGTCGAATTGTGTAGATCAACATCCAGTGTTGCCAAAAACTATGATTTATCATAGTTTTCATGAATTCTGAACTCAAATCATGAAATCATGATTTTTGTCTCAAATCATGATTTTTTTTATTCACTTAGCAATTAACTTCAAAACAGGCACATCTATTGCTCTTCAATTTGGCCCATGGAAATGTTTTGTTAAAATTTAAGCGAACGAGCATACCTAGAAAATGACAAACGTCAAACAGAAAACTAAAACTCTGTATACCAACGTCAAACCAACAAAATCAACAGTTATTGCAAACTTAACTGTTCTTTTTCCACTTTTTTTGTGAAAATTACAAACAACCAGCTTCAGCATTACGTTCGCTCGGATTTGTGCGTTTCTTGTTTTTATTCGGCGATTGTAATATTATTTTAAAATTCGAAAGCAAATCATTTAAATTACAATCTGTGCCATAATTTATTTACAATTTTAAAATTGGTCAAATTTGTTTCTTTCAACTGTTTTTTTGAAAACATTAATTTGAAAACATTGGATTTCATCGAAAAGAAAAGGTAAGAAATTGTTATCTTGTCGTGCCTGTTTATTAATAATAATTTATTAATAATGTAATATTTATATTTAAAGTATTCACAATGGACAAGTTTGTCATTCGAAAGAAAAGAGAAAATCCTTCAAATAAAAGTCCACCTAATGCATCGTCGCCAAAAAAAAGTTGTCCTTCGATCGAACCATCATCATCATCGGTTGTCCCATCTGCCAATCTATCTACTTTGGAAAATCCCAGAACGGAAGGTGAAGTGGTGGAACTGGACGATGAAAATGAAAAAACCGAAAAACGAAAGACTTCAAACAAGCAACAGTACACCAGAAAATGGGAAGATATGGCCAAATATAAAAACTGGGTCCAACCAAGCGAAAAAGGTAGATTTTGTAATTGTTATTTAGATTTAAATCATTAAAATTTTATTTCAACTACCACTCTCTAGGTAAAAGTTTTGCATACTGCAAAATTTGCGCAGTAGATTTAAAGACAGCTATGGGTCTGAAAAGTCTTGAGCGACATGCGGACACCGAAAAACATAAGAAAGCGTCGAAATCAATTGTCTCGACACTCAGGATAACACAAATGGATAATTTTAAAGTTTCTTTGAAGAGAAAAGTGGCTGTGGCAGAGATAAGGTTAAGTGTTTTTATTGCAGAACATAATTTAGCTTTTAATGTTATGGAACACCTGCCTAGTCTTTTAAAAATCATTTGCTGCGATTCTGAAATCGCAAAGCAGGTACAATGTAGTCGTACTAAATCAACAGCTATAGTTAAATATGTAACAGGAGCACAAAACTTTGAAGACCTATGTTTATTAATGAGAGCTAACAAATTTTCAGTTATTATCGATGAGTCTACAGTTTTGAGTTCACATAAAAATTTATGTGCTGTTGTGCGATTATGTAAAGATTATAAAATATCTGATTTTTTGTATAACCTTTTCACTTTAGATAAGGCGGATGCTAAAACTATATACGATATCCTCGTAAAAAGTTTTACGGACAACAACATAGATTATAAAAAAAATCTTATAGGTTTTGGTGCCGATGGCGCAGCGGTTATGATGGGTAATAACTTATCTGTTCGCACTTTTTTGCAAAAAGATATACCAAACTTATTTGTTATGAAATGTATTTGCCATTCTTTTCATCTCTGTGCTTCTTACGCATGTTCTCGTTTACCTGCAAGCATTGAGGATTTATGTAGGGATGTGTACAACTACATCCAAAATAGTCCTAAAAGAATTTGTGCTTTCAAAAGATTTCAAAATTTAATGGAAATAAAACCCAACAAAATTCTTCATTTTTCACAAACTCGTTGGCTATCCAGACTAGACTAGAACTGCATTCTTATGCAGTTTGATGCTCTGAAAGCATATTTTACTGAAGCAGTTAAAATTGACCATTTGCTGTCAAGTCAAACTATATTAAATATGTTGAACGATCCTATTCATTATATGTTTTTAAGTTTTCTAAGTTTTGTGCTTCCATTTTTTAATAAATTAAATAAATGTATGCAATCGGAAAAACCTAAAATTCAAACTATGTATAACGAAGTTTCCACCGCGCTAAAATCATAATTAAGTTGTTATATAAAAAAAAGCTACCTAGGTAGCACAAATATTAAAAATGTAGATTATGCTAATCCCAGAAATCAACTTTCCTATGAAAATATGTACTATGGAGTTAAAGTGTTTTCATTTTTGGAAACATTTTCTATTGATAAAACCACTTTACAAAACTTTCAATGTCATTGCTTATCATTTTTGATCGAAGGTACCAAACAAATTTATAACAGATTTAATTTTAATAACCAAGTTTTTAGAGACATGGAGATTTTGGATCCATTAAACGCTTTAAATAAAAATTGTTCATCAATTTTCCCACTCGTCAAACATTTTCCAAATTTGGTTCCAGAAAATAGTTTTCAGGACCTAGACAATGAGTGGAGAATGTTTGATAACTCACATATTGTTATAAAAGATAACGAAACTCTAAATGATATTGAAGAATTTTGGCGATATGTTAGTGAAATTAAACACGCTGATGGAACTGCCACGTATCCTCTTTTAACTAACTTTGTTTTTGAGATTCTTTCATTGCCACATTCATCAGCTAACACTGAAAGAATTTTTTCAAAAATAACACTTCTTAAAACTAAAATCAGAAATAGACTTGAAACTGAGTCACTTATTGGTCTTTTACACACGAATGAACTTGTCAAAAAACACAATTGCTTTGATTTTAAAGTAGAAAAACCTCTACTTGATAAATACTTTAGTAAAGTATATAATCAACATAACATAACATAAGTATGTATAATCAAAATTTTATAAAATATATTATCTATAAGGTTCAGTACCAAGTACATTTAGGTAAACATAAAAGCTGAAAGTAAAAACTTAAAAAAATATTTATAAAATCTTACAATAAATGTTACATATGTAAACATGTTAAAAAATTAGTTTGTTGTTTTATTTTTTCCAAATTTGGCCAAATCATGATTTTTTTCTCAAATCATGATTAAAAATCATGATTTTTTTTTTTTCATTCGGCAACACTGTCAACATCGTTGATCAACAGTGTTGAGTAAGTGTAGACGTGTTGATCGGCAAAGCTATTCAACATTTGTTGACCCGAACGTAACCCGATTCAAATGGATAGCAATCGACAAAGTTATTCAACAAATCTGATTTTATTAAAAACATTTGTAGGGTTTTAATTTTATGAACATAATTTATTGGTTTTGTTCGTTATTAATCACATTTTTATTAGATGAAAAATGCAATATTTGTGGTGAATAAGTATTTAATGTTAATAACATCGTTTTAACTTTATTGTTCACAAGAAAAAATAAAAAAAAGTTGGGTACCAGCTGGACTCGAACCCAGAACCCTTCGGTTGAATATTGACGCATCGATCAGAAAATTCCAAACCCCACAAATGTTTGCTATGAAAGTTTTTCACGTACACACTAACATGTTGATCGACAATGCTAACCAACAATGTTGATCGGCATAGTGTGGACCGTCCTTTAGGCTTGTCTGACAGAAGCTTTCGACCGTCTCTCAATATTTTGTTTTTATATACAAGATGGCATAAGCTTACATACTTATGTGTGAAAACTTTAGGTAGGTTGGTGTTTCAGTTTTTTCAATTTTATAAAATAAAAAAAAAAATATATGACAACCCTGCGTCTACAGTAAAACAACCATATCATAATTTGTTGACTTGATTTAATATGTATTAGGACTATACGCAGTTAACGTGTTATATTTAATACCTACATCTGACTAATCAATGACATTTTCTAATACCAACTTTAAAAACACGTCTGGCAAGCTATTTTCGTCCACCAAAACTGGTCTGGCATCTTTTTTTTCATGTACAAAAAGACATAAGCTATTATAATATCAAAAATCAGCATTCTAAAAGTAGATATGTTGCATTTGGAAGTTATTTTACATTTTGAAAAAAAAGGTGGCAACCCTAGAATTGCGGAAATTTTCTCAGATCTTTATTTTTTGACTAATCTGTTCACGAATAAAGAATACACTAAGTTTTTGCCTTGTACGTAACAAATTTCTCAAGTTATCCAATATCTTTTATTAATCTTTAAGAGCTTTAGGCTCGTCTGGCAAGCACTTTCGACCGCCAAACCCGTCTGGCATAATTTTTTTCATGCATAAGAATGTATAAACTAAATTATAAATAAATGTCAGCCTTGTGCGAGTAGGTTAATTATGACCCTTTTTTTGAATTTTGAAAAAATCAGATGGCTACCTTTCGACCGCGGCAACCCTGCCAGACCGTGGTTTTCATACTTAACTAGTCCCAAATCAAGCATACACAAAGTTGTAGTCTTGTGTCTAGTAGGTTAGTCAAAGTGGCTGGTAGCTCTTAGACTATAATGTTCATGAACATTGAATACTCACTCGAAAAAAGCGAGTTCAAACAAACAAAGTCAACACAACCAAAATGTTTGCGAGTTTTCATGTTCATGAGTATGATGACTCGTAAGTCAGCACACTCATCAAACGAGTACAAATGAGTATACGTTGCAACCGAGTTCAAATGGTTTCGAATAAAATCGAGTCAGGCGATATAATGAGACCGTTACACGTTCGAACTTTTAAAAAACTTTATTTAAAATACAGATATAGTTTTTAAGATTACATCAAATGCGACTTCTCTGGTTCGATGGCGTGGATGATCTCCCGTCTGGTTGATTTCCAAAATATCTTCCAAACTCTATTGATTATTGAAGGGTTGAAGCTCGTTTCCTATTGGATGATGCTGTGCTTGGTACGTGTCCATTCTTGTTAAGTATTCATATATGATGGTCATTTGTTGGGATGACAAATGCATTGTTTATATTAACGAAATTCCATATCGAAGTGCCAAGCATTAAAAGAATTATTTATTGTTTCGAGTGATTATGTAACTCGAGTGGTTGTTTACTTTAGTTCCTCGTGGGAAAGGGTATCATGATTGTGTACTGTGTACGTATGCTGACTCGTGGGAACGAGTGTGTTGTTAACTCCCCCCTTAGCCGGAAAAAGATCGTCCCGAGCTTTCATTAACTCGTTCATGTATTATTTGCTTATGGTTGATATTGTTGATATGTTTATCTCTTCGTCGATTTGTTGAGTTTTTATAATTTGCTTATGTTTATAAATTTTAAACAATTTGAAAATAATGGTAATACTTATAATAAGAACAATATTAATATTAATTCCCCAAAATGCAGGGTGTTTTGAAACTTCATTTACATATGATTCGATTAGATCAATATTACTATATTTTAAGTCAATGTTATTTGACTCTAAATATTTAACAACTTATAATTTTCCATATCTTATATTTCTTACATGTTCTATTATTTTATTTCTCATGTTTACATAAATTTGATTATCGATAGTAATATTGTCTTTAAATTGAATGAGGTATATTCCAGACAATGTTTCGTTATTTACATTATGTGTACCCGTAATTAAAATGGTTCCATCATTGATTTTTTCCAATGAAGGATTTTTCTCTTTTATTTTTAAACAAGAAGCTTTTGCTTGATTTAATAATCAGTAAGACAGTTACGTTTTTTACTTATTTGACAATAATTTCCATTCAATTCTTTTTTACATTTCGTACCGTAATATTTGGTTTCACATTTTAGTAATTCTTTCGGGGTTAACAATTTACCACCATTTATGTTATTGCTTCGCACTTTATAGTGCTCACATACTTTTAATTCTTTTGGGTACTTTATATATATAACAATAATATTTTTATTTTGGATAATTTTAAACTTTGACGAGCTTAATACATCCCAAACGGAAACTTCTACTTCCTGTTCTTTAATGACATTTTTTATTTCCTTTAAATTTAAAATCATTGTATTTAAAACATTTGATTTCCCTAAATTAATTGTGTTTATTATTTCTCTCAAATCTATTATTACATATTTCATCATGGTTAAGTATTCATGATTATTATCAATTTCTTCTGTGTCTCTATATCTATTTATTGTGTCAATCAGTTGTGTGTTTAGTGTAAATTGTTTATTGTTAGAACGAATTAGTTCCTCCAATTTCATATTGATTTTAACAACATCGTCATGGTCAGGTGTTCCACTGATCCATTTCCAGAATGTTCCTATTTCATTTATTCCCCGTGTACGTCTTACTCTTATCATGATTTGCTCTAAAAGTTTTTCGGTTATTAGGATATCTTCTTCGACTTCACGGGATTTCGGTCTACTGTCTGATTTAATGGTTTGTAACGTATTTTCATAAAAGGGCATATTCATAGTCATATTATAAACTCGAGTCTAACTGATCTGAAGTCTAAAGTTAATATCCAGGTTAGACACAGCTGCTATTCATAGAGAATCTGTCAGCTCTGTTTAATTAGAAACAGGTCTAAGGTATATTCTGCTACAATTCTATTACAATTTCCTTTCAATTAAAACAAAAAGACTAAAAACAGCTGTTGCATGTATTGATTGTTTGTTGGTTTGTTGTGTGAAGTGGAAGTATTTTGCTTTTAGAACAAAAAGGTAAGAATTGCAATTTATAAATAAGTTTTTGATATGAACAAATATGTACAACATTAAAAACAGAGAATACAAAAACATGCATATATTGCATGTATGTACGTGTACCTAATTGCAGATGAATGGAAAATAAAACATAAAAAGGCCAAGGGAACGAAATTGGTCCGAGGCAGAGAAGGAAATGCTTCGCGAATTGGTGCGCAGGCATTTGAAAGTCATCGACGTATCGACGACAAAAGAAACGATGTACGGATGATCTTTAAACTAAATTCAAATCACTCGCGTTGAAAATTGAGAATTTGATTTTCTTTCATGTTTTTTTTGACATTTGGCAGAGTTAAAAACAACTTAAACAGACGTTCTGCCGTGTTTAATTTTAGACTCCAGTTTTTCGTTTAAATTCTCTATGAATAACAAAAACTCTAGGTTAGCTTAGCAGAGACAAAATAAGAACTTATAAGAGAACTATGAATACGGCCCATTGTCTTTATGGATTAGTCTGTCTTTACTGTCAACAATTACTCTTCCCCTGTCCTCTTTTACTTTTCTCTTTTTATATAACGGTTTTACTTTACCCTGTCTACGAGTAGATTTTTCGTGAATCTTCTGTCCAGGTTTTAACCTTATTTCTGTTCTATTTTTGTTGAAATATGAAAGAGTTTTATCCTGCTTATCTTTTAGTACATCTGTTAAATGTTTAAAAGTTTCGAAATTATGGAATACCTCTATTGGTTGATGGTTCGTTACTGAGTGTATAGACTCATTATATTTTTTTACTACAAATGGCATAATATCTTTTGTTTCTGCAAGAATTTCAGTTTTTGTTATACTAATTAATTCTGTTATGGTGCTATGCACTCTTTCAATCATACCGTTCGTTGTACTGTGGTTAGGAGCTACCTTTTCATGCTTTATACCGAGGCGTTGTAACTCTAATTCTGTTGATGGTGTACAAAATGTTTTTTCGTTATCAGTCACTAATACCTCTACTTTACCGAATATTGGTATCGTTTCTATTAACTTGTCTTTTGCATCTATTTTGTTTTCAGCGTGTTTCACTATAAGATATTTTGAAAATGAATCTATCATTGTCAAAAACTGGTCATTGTCTACGTAATATATGTCAGCATGTATACGTTCCCCCCTTTCTTCGGAATTGGAGCCTCTGCTGGCAATATAAGCAAATTGTGTTGTTGGGTATTCGTTAACTAGTTCTTCCTTTATCTTGAACAATACTTCTTCTGTTGAATGTATTGCATTAAAACCATTCTTGATTACTTCCTTTAGTTTATTAAAAATCCCATCATCTTTATAAATAACAGTATGTCTCCAGTATCCTGTATGTACTTGCCTACTAACTATACTGTTTTGATTTCCTTCCTGAAATATTAGTTGATTCCTAAATCTGTTAATATTTCCTCCTAATCTTTTGATTTCCTCAACTGGACTACTCTGAGTACTATGTACTGATCCTACGTCCGAATTCATCATGTTTAGCTCTTGCCTGCTTAAAGCATCTGCTACAACATTCTCCTTACCTGGTTTGTATATAATTTCTGGAGCATAAATAAATAATAAATAAAATAAATTGGGTGGCGCACAAGCTCGTGGAGAACCAGGGCCTAGTGTCTTACAACTTTCAACCATTCCTGTGTGCGTGTTGTTGGCATCAGGAATGGAGGGGACCTACAGTTTTTTGCCGAGTCCGAACGGCTAAATGAGAAGCACTTTTTCATGACAAGTAATACTCTTGGAGGATTTGTCAGTTCCTCGCAAGAGGCAGTACCTCGGATAAAACATTTCCGTTTTTAGGTGGCACGGCTGGGAATCGAACCCAAACCTTCGGCATGACAGTCCTACGCACTAACCATCAAGCCACGAGGTACTACAATTTCTGGAGCATACTCTTCTATGAATGCTCTCCATCTTTTTAACTTTGCATTTGGGTTTTTATCACTTATTGCGAATGATAATGGTTGGTGGTCCGTATATATACGAATGCGACTGGTACCATATAAATAATTCCTTAAATTTTTCAGTGCCCACACAATCGCAAGTAATTCCTTCTCATTAGTGGCGTAGTCTGATTCGGTTTTACTCAAAGTTCTGCTTATGAACGTTATTGGTTTATTACCTTGGCTTAACACTGCGCCTATGGCTGAGTTGCTAGCATCGGTAGTTAGCTCAAATTTTTCATCAAAATTTGGTTGATTTAGGATAACTTCTTCACATAATTTATCTTTAATTATTTTGAAAGCTCTTACAGCTTCGTTATCTAATTCTAAAAACACCTTTTTTCTGTTATTCTGTCCCGTTCTACCATTTTCACCTCTCAAATATTTCGTTAATGGCTTACAAATCATAGCGTAGTTCCTAATGAACTTTCTGTAGTAGCCTGATAATCCCAGAAATGATCGTAATTGACGTAAGGTCTTTGGTTCCGGAAATTCCTTAATACTTTAAATTTTCTTTGAGTCTGTTTTAATGCAGTCATGGGAAACAGTGTAACCCAAAAATTCAATTTCTTTCATGAAATATTTGCTTTTTTCACTGGAAATGCGCATATTCGCTTCACTTAATTCTTTGATTACAATTGTGAGAAACCTAACCATCGTCAAATTTTAACTTTAGTCTTGAATATAAATATCAATCATTTCATCACTGACCTCTGTACTATCACTCAAATAGTACTGACAATTGTAGAGCCTACGATATTCGTTATTCTTTTAGTCTGAACCCAACTATACTTTTTCTTTTATCTATTTCACTTACGTTTAAACATTTCTCTTTTATTATTCTTTTATTTTTATTCTTCGTATCATTTAATTACTCTCCTTTCAAAACTCAAAGCTTCAAACTTTGACTCAAACTATAAACCTGATCTACTCAATGTTAGATCCGTGTTAATAAGTTTGAGAAGCTGTGGTTTTTTTAATAATATTTTTATTGAGTATAAAAACAAACTGGAGTGAGTGTAATTCTATGAATATACGATATTGAATATTTTAAAGATCGCATGTTGCATACTCTTAGGCAAACGGTTGTCGGTGGGACTATGGTAGTGATAATGGCCTTAAACACCTTAAATAACATTTTTTTTATGACACGTAACCATAATACAGACCCAAATTTTTATTTGAAATTTTATAAATTAAATTTTAATTAAAAAAATCAAATACTAAACATTCTACAAGAAATGTTTTGATAAACTGCTGACAGAAAAAAATAATATCGTGTACAAAAAAAAAAAAAAAGAGAAAAAGCTTACGACAGGAATCGAACCGTTTAACCTCCATAAAGTTTGGCCCCCGGCTTACCCATCGGTCTATTACGAGACATAATCTTGATGAGCATTAGTATAGACATAAAATTAATAATAATTGTAGGAAGGTACATAGGTATATACAAAACAAAAATAAAAATAAAAAAAGAGACAATTTTCAAGGCCATGGTTTTCGAGAATCGTTTCGAAAAACTTACACCAATACTTATATAAATAAAAAAAATGTGCGCTTTCCGAAATTGTAAATCTTATTGAATTTTAACTAAAAAAATCAGTATTGGATACACTTATATATTAAAAATTCAAATTTTAATTTTAAGTTGGTTTACAGATTTTTTAAATTAAAATTCACATAATAAAGTGTATTTCACAGTATACTTGTGAGATTTTTAAGAATGTGTGCGTGATTCCGAACGCTTGGTAATTGAGGCTATAAATACCCCTACCAAACTCAATCTCTTTCTTTTTTGGTGTTATTTTTTTCCGGACAATAAGACGTGGCCACCGAGCTTTACAAACAAACAAATAGTTAAAAGTTTCAATTTTTTTTGGTGCATAAGAAAATTTTGTTCATCGTTATTTTTGATTGTTTAAAAACTAAAAAAGTATTAAACACAAACAAAAATATAAGAAATATATGTTTGAAGGTGTTAAAGGTGAGTGCTGTGTTAAACAAATTCAATTATTCGACCTTCTTCATATGTTCACATATATATATATAATTTCAGTTCGAAAGTGATCGAAAATTTGAAAAAAAAAAATCTCTATAAAAATACCAAGCACCAAATCTTTATCTGCGATTCATGCAAGACATTTGGTACTTTGGACAATTGGCACGAGGATTCCTCTAACTTCCAATACGCATGTCCAAGTCACCTTCTTTCAAGCATCAGCAAAGCTTGAGATCATTCACAGCTAGATCTGGAAATTTGGTATTGAAAACGACAAAAGTCGAAGTTCACAAGTAAAAGTCAAGTGATCAAAGCGTACAACTGGATATTAGTAGGTACACAGTACACATATTAGTCTGTCATATTTTTGTATTGTTTCAGTTTTTTTTTTCATCTTTTTTAAGTTCACACGCATTAAAAATTTGCGTTTAAATTGACACTGAGTCACCGATCCTAAGTGCTAGCCTTAGTCCGAGTCGAGGTCATCTTTTGTCTCCATGACACAGATACTCCCTCGGCACAAAAAAAAAACACCTACTGCAATAAATATAGACAGTAAAAATATAAAAACATAAAGATAATATCCAGAGAGCAATAAAAAGAACTACACAAATACCGGATGCGACAAACAAACAACAACAAAACAAAAAAAAAAAAAACTACGCATACAAAAATAAACTATTATATATAAAATATCGAACGACAAATCTCTTAATCGAGGCCTCAATCGTTTCCAAATCCTCAAAACTACTGGAAAAATAAAAATCTGACGGTACTAAGCAGCCAGCATCTTAAAACAACAAAATAGCCAACAGCTAATCCCAGCTCCATAGTCACCCAGCAGCTGTTCAGCCAAGAGAGCTTCTCGTAGCAAAGTTAACACCATCTCCATGCTAAAGCTCCAACCAACATTCCACCGACTCGCCTGAATACGATTTCTCAGCTCTCATATTAATTCTTCCACATCATCTTTTTCTACATATTTAATTATTAATTAATTATTTACATCGTATCCAACTTCATATACCTTTCTTAAAGCTAAGTATTATTTTTTTTTTAATTATTATAAAAATTCAAGAAAAAAAAAACTATTATTATATTCTATTTCTACATATATGTATATCAGTATCTATTTTATTTTAAAATTATTATTGTGAATTCAGTTCGTTCAAATTTTGTTTGTTTTCTCTTTACCAATATCCAAAGTTTAGCTCAAGAAAAAAATAATCATCTCATCTTTATCTATTACCCTCGATGCTGTGCACAACATCCAGGATGGAACAACAAATATAAAACAGCGAAACTAAAATTGAAACAAGAACAAAACAAGGTACAACAAAATACAAAAATACAAAAGAAAAAAAAAAAACTGAATTAGTTTTGACGGGGTAAGTGATTAAACAAAAACATTAATTTGAACTGAACGAATATTGAGTTATTTGATAAATTAAAAATTTAAATCGAACAATTTGTTTTTTTTTTTATATGGTGAATTTAGGGTTTTGCTTTAAAAATAGAAAAAAAAAAGAATCTAAAGATTAAAACTATAATTAAGAAAGCTAAAGTTTAAAAGAGAAAAAAAAATAACAATAATACTTTACAAAAAAAAAATCAAATCACACACCCAAGAAAAAAAAAAACAATACAAAAATATTGAGACGTAGTGTTCTAAGACGAAATCGTAGTTTATTTTTGTTCGGGATTAGGATAATTCAACTATTAAGTAATTTTGAATTTCTTTTATAAGAACAGAAAAAAAAAAATATATATATTTTTTTTTATTTTTATTGATAAAAAAAAAATTAATAAAACCAATACTTTCGGTTTTAGGTTTATAAGTTTTTTTTTCTTAAAGATATTTTTATTTTTTTTGATAGGATAGGACATTCACCAATCATTAAGTATTTTTAATTTTTTTTATTTTGATTAAATATCCATATTTTTATATTTCTTTTATTTATATTTCTTTTTGGCTAATTATTTTCATTATTTAAATTCTTTGCTTTATTGAATAAAATTTTGTAAATTTCGATTTTGAAAACATTACATATTCTCCTTTTCATTTATATTTTTCAACGGATGTTTTTAAATTTGAATTTTCGTTCTAAGATACAATTGTATCTTTTGATTGAGTTTTGATGAATTTGCTAGATTGTTATTTAGGATTATTCTTTGGTTAGAATCCATAACTATGGTTTAGTTTTTGAACTTTAAGGTGGATGTGGCTCTGCCAAGGACTAGTGACGACGAAAACAAAAGGATGAAGATATAGACACCAATTGTGTTTATGTATACATTTAGGGGTTACCATAAAATTCGAGGACATGGTAACCAGGTTGTGTCAGATGGAGTATTCATTTGATACTGAGGTGGGATACTCCTCAGAGAGTAATAACATCTTAACTCTCCTCACTCAATTTAGGGTTACATTTCCTCTCTGTTGGGACAAATAGGCACCGCAAATTTTTTGTACAATTTTTTTTTATGGCATGAAAATTACGTAACGGCCGTCCAGGCTTCCAACAGCAAGAACCCCCCCTCCGACGAGCTAACCATTGGCCATGCTAGCATGCCACGCAGTTGGAACCTGGACACCCATCCACTTTTGCCATCAGAAATCTCTCAAGGTTCCTGTAAGCTTTTGGATATTGTGGTGGGATATGAAGAGTGGGTGGTTAAAGAGGTTGGTGAATGTTTTATTGATCTCTTCCTCGACTGACATCCAGAGGCGTACGTTACAGGTGGTGCCCAACGTGGGGCCCCATTTAGTCCTTGTTTTACAGCTGAAAGGTTGTATTTGTATCCCTTTTCGTTCCTGGGTTAAGTCAGTTCAATCGGACTTTGTTTCGGTTTGGTATGGTATATCTTGTTTTACTTTCCTTTTATTTTCAAAATTCTTTTATTGCATTTTTGGATTATGGAAAAGTACGACCAGTAATAGCCTGGTTGTGTCTATCCAACAATTCTATTTTTTTTTTTAAGTTAAATGTTTTTGAAATATTCATTTGATTTTTTTTAGTTTCAAAACTTTTGTTTTCGACCGATAGCATGGCTGGGAGCCTGCCTAGTTCGCTGCGAAAATGTTTTGGATTTTATTTTTAGTTTCCGTTGTACCATAATACCATATCAGCCTTGACAATATTTCTAAATTCGTTTGCGACTTCCTATGGGAAGATTTTGGTCAGAGAGGATGACGTAGCTTTGATGAGTGAGTTATTAGTTGTTTTCGTCAGTTGTCTTGGGTGTAGTCCATATACAGGGTCACATCCTCTTAAGTAATGTATGATAAGCGAACACAAAAATATATTTCTGTTCTTATAAATTTTGCTTCTTTTTATGAGAAAGTAAAATTTTTTTTACATCCTTTTTTATTATAGTTTTGGCATCAGCTCTTTCGTTTCGATTTTTATAATTGATCTTTTTTATGATTATTATTATTTTTCAATTTTTTTCTCGATTAGATTTTTAATGTTTTGTTTTGACGTTTTCAATCTGAAATTTTAGATAATTTTTAGATTTTTTCAGGCTTAAAAAAATAATATAAATGAATTTTTAAACAAGTCTAATTTTTTTTGTTTTAATAGTTTTTCGATTTTTGGTTTTGGTCTTTTCCATTGCTTTTGAAAATCTAGATAATTTTCAAAATTTAAACTATTTTTCGAACATGTTTGAACATGTCGAATCCAAAGAGGGATTTGCCTTCAAGAAAAGGTACCTATTATGGAAGGGGAAGAAACAATAATCCATCAAATCGTTCTTTGCATTCTTCAAATGCAGATTTAAGTTCCAATGATTCGATTGACTTAGGCACTAATAGATCTAATGCTGGAGCAGCCGCAAAAGATCCAAGTGATGGAGTAAGTGTTTCAAATGCCACAGGTGCAACTTCCAAAGTTCCAAAAATAAATGAAAAACAGAAGGTTGATGGGCGTAAGAAAAAACAGAAAGAAACAGAAGTTGAAGTTTCTGAAATTGAGTTTTCGAAATACGTCCAAGGAATTGTTGCAGCAACTGTAGGCTTAGGTAGGGCGGATGATATGAAAGTTTTACAGCGAGAGATGGAGAGAAATACGGCAGCGATGCGCCAAGAACTTATTGCCACTATTCGGCAAGAACTTGCAGCATCGAAACCGGTTCAAGCTAGTACGTCTCCAAACGAATATGAGCTACGAAGGCGTTCCGAGCTTCAATCTGTTCCAATCCCTCCACCTCGTCAGCCTCTGCAGCAACAAGAAACTTCCTCTGCCTTTACCCCAAAAGTACCAACACCAAATTTTAGTAATTTAACTGCAGATGATTTCTTAGCACAATTTAACAATATAAATATTAGTGAACCATCGACAGCTTCAAATAGACCTAATCCTTCTCAGGTCAATAATAATCTTTCAAATAGTCGTACTAGTACAGGATCAAAAATACATAGTTTCCATAAGTGGGGACTAAAATTTGATACCTCAAACATGACAGTTGATGAGTTCATTTTTAGGATTGAGCGCTTGAAGGAGTGCTATGGTGCAACTTGGCAAGAAATTGTCTCACATTTCCACCAGTTTGTTACTGGTCAGGCGGAAAACTGGTTTTGGGTGTTCATGAGAACTCATCCTTCTACTGACTGGTTCACCTTGCGTTTAGCACTTATTGAACAATTCCGTTCCCTGGAAACAGATTCAGAATTGTCCAGGAAAATGTATGATAGACGTCAAGGTCAAAATGAGAAATTTGACGATTTCTACATGGACATATATAAGATGAACACTAGGCTTCGAATACCTAAACCTGACTTTGAGCTGATCACATTGATCAAACAAAATACTCGTAGACGATTGGGTGAATTATTATTAACCTACCAAACTTCGAGTCTGCAAGAGATAGTCTACATCTGTAGAAAAATTGAAAAGTACATTTACGACCAAGATAATCAGAAAAACAAAGTACATTTAGTTCCTCAATTTCGAAGAGCGGTAAACGAAGTAGACTTTGAAGATCAGCCTTCTTCGACTGTAATTGATGATTCTGTTGAGGCTTGACAATTAAAACGAGATACTAGTTCCTACACTTGTTGGAACTGCAAAGATGTTGGTCACAGCTACATAGAGTGCCCGATTCCGCAAAGATCACTCTTTTGCTTCAAGTGTGGAAAAGAAGACACCACATCTCCAAAATGCCCTAATCCAAAATGTTCGGGAAACTCCCGAAAGAGCAATCTGAACCCCGGAACAAATTGCTCTTTGAACAAAAATCGGGAACCACAGAAATAAACCAGTCAGACAACCCTCATAAACATAATTTTTATAAACTCAAAGATATTTCGAAAAACCAACCTCAGATTGAAATTGATTCGAATTTTCAGCCAAATAAAGGTCAGGCTATTCAAATTTTAAAAAGACAGATCGAAATTAATCGTGATGATTCACAGCTTCCTAAATTAACCGAAAAAAAAGAGTATCCACCTAGAAAGTCATTGCACGAACGCCTTACAGCTTACCAAGCAGCTAAAGAAAGAATTTTTGGACCGAAGTCCCACCCGATCTCTAAACGCATTTTAAAGATCCGTGAGAAAGTAAAATCCAAAAAGAACTACCAAAAATCGATAGAAGCGACCACTCTTTGTTTACCAAAAGATCCTCGTCCATATGCGGAGGTGACAATATGCGGAGACACCATGTTGGGGCTGCTCGACAGCGGCGCCAGCATTAGTTGTTTGGGACAAGGGGGTCAAGAGCTTCTTAAAAAATGGGGTATTTCTTGTAATGCTTTTTCTGCAAATGTAAAAACCGCGGATGGGAAAAATCAACACGTAAATGGAAAATTCAAAACATTGATTTCGTATAATGGTCTAAGTAAGGACATTGAAATATTTGTTGTGAATTCCCTGTCACAAAGCTTATATCTAGGCATAAACTTCTGGTTAGCTTTTAATTTAGCACCTCATTTAATATCAGAGATTTCTGTTGACAAGCTTCCTTCAAGTAATTGTTCCGAAGCGCATGATTTATCAGAAGAACAATCTAGGAAATTACAAGCAGCCATTAGCATGTTCCCGTCGTTTGCCATACATGGCTTGGGGCGGACAACGCTAGAGGAACATTATATTGACACGGGGGATGCCAAGCCCATAAAGCAGCGGCATTATCCTGTATCCCCGGCGATTCAGGAACTGATGTATCATGAGGTGGATCGCATGATGAAAATGGGCATTATTCAAGTGAGCAATAGTGCATGGAGCTCTCCTGTAGTCTTAGTCCGCAAACCCGGCAAAAACCGGTTGTGCTTAGACTACAGGAAAGTTAATGCCGTGTCTAAAAATGATGCGTATCCGCTTCATCCTATTGAAGGTTTATTGTCTCGTGTGGGTGATACAGTTTTCATTTCTAGCATTGATCTCAAGGATGCGTTCTTGCAGATCCCCCTAGAAAAGTCGTCTAGGGAAAAGACCGCCTTTACGGTGCCTGGCAAACCTCTTTTAGAGTTTGTGGTAATGCCTTTTGGACTATGTGGTGGTGTGCAACGCATGTGCCGTCTTATGGACAAAGTGGTGACCGCTGAACTTAAAAAAAATGTTTTTCCATATGTAGATGACCTTCTGGTAATTTCACGCACTTTCGACGAACACATAAAAATCTTAATGCAACTTGCTAGCAGATTATGTGCTGCTGGTTTAACAATAAATGTAGAGAAGTCGAAGTTTTGTTACAAGCAGTTGTAGTTTTTAGGTTATGTTGTTAGCGACGGTTGTTTGAAAACAGATCAAGATATGGTAGCAGCAGTTAGAGAGTTCCCTGTTCCCACTAGTCAGCGTCAAGTAAGACGATTTTTAGGTATGTCAGCGTGGTATAGGAGATTTATCCGTGACTATGCCACTCTAGCTACCCCCATAACTAACACTCTGAAAAAGGGGGTGAAATTTGAATTTAATGACGAGGCCTTGAAAGCTTTTAACACGATAAAAGACATGTTGACTACAGCACCCGTTCTGATTAACCCTGATTTCTCAAAGCCATTCATAATTCTCTGTGATGCATCCGATTCTGGAATTGGATGTGTTTTATGTCAATTGGACGAAGAAGGGATAGAACGTCCAATATATTATTATTCCCATAAATTGAATGGTGCACAGAGAAATTATAGTGTTACAGAACGGGAATGTTTAGCTGCTGTAATGGGGGTGGAAAAATTCCGTCCCTACGTAGAGGGTTATAAATTTAAAATAATAACTGACCATGCCAGTTTGAAATGGCTGATGGGACAGCAGAACCTCAGTGGACGATTAGCCCGTTGGAGCCTTAAACGTACGGGTACGATTTTGAAATCGAGCATCGTAAGGGTTCACTGCATGTAGTGCCTGATGCACTCTCCAGGGTGTATACATCAGATGCAGTCGACCTCGATGCCATTTCAATTGAAGACCCCACCGATGTGCTGCACACAGATCTTGAGGATCCCGCATTTCAATCGGATGAATATCTTAAGATCATTGACAGCATCGAAAAACAAAAACATCAGCTACCTGACCTTCTTGTCTCAGACGGTTTCGTGTACAAGAAGGTTAATCATTGCACAGGTAATCCACTTGAGGATGACTTAGTATGGAAGTTGTGGGTTCCTTCGGTGCTTACTAGTCCACTGATTACTCTGGCTCATGAGCCAGCTAAAGCTGCGCATGGGGGAATTGCGAAAACTCTTTATCGGCTCAAACAAAGATTCTTTTGGCCAAATATGGCAAATCAAGTTAAAATTTTCATAGGTTCTTGCGATATATGCAAAACATCTAAAGCATCAAATCAAATACTACGCGAACAAATGGGAAAGCCTTTTGCTGTTGACTATCCATTTCAGCATTTATATGTACTATGACTTTCTTGGACCATATCCGCGCTCCAAGAAAGGAAATATTCATATCATAGTTGCTCTCGATCAATTAACAAAATTTGTTATAATTAAAGCTCTTCGAAAAGCCACATCAGAAACTGCTATTCAGTTCTTGCACGAACAAATATTCTGTTTATTCGGCGTTCCTGAATCCTTAATGACGGACAACGGGAAACAATTTTCTAGCTCTTATTTCAAATCATTTTAAGATGCGGTTGGAGTACAGCACATAAAAACAGCCTCTTATGCACCCCAAGCTAATGCCAGCGAAAGGGTAAATCGCTCCATTTTAGCTGCGATTAGATCTTATTTGAAAGAAGATCAAAGGGGTTGGGATATTCATCTTCCAGCCATAGGTTGTGCTCTACGTACTGCGGTGCATTCTGCTATTGGTGTTTCACCTTTTGAAGCTTTGTTTGGTCAAAAAAATGATTGAAAATGGATCGGATTTCAAACTATTACGTAAACTTGGAAAGGTGAATAGCTCTGAATTAAACATGATTCCGAAAAGTTCGAAATTAAATATTTTACATGCAAACATAAAAAATTTACTCGATTAGGCTCACGAACAATACGAAAGTTGATACAATTTAAGAAGTAAGGCAGTAAACTTTAAAGTAGGAGATACGGTCTTCAAAAGGAATTTCATTCTAAGCGATGCTTCTAAGAAGAGGAATGCAAAGCTTTGCCCTAAATATTTAAAAGCTAAAATTACTAAAATTATAGGAAACCATCTCTATAAGTTAGAAAATGAACAGGGCCAGGTGATTGGTGTATTTCACTCAAAAGTTCTGAAAAAGTAGTATAAAAATAGAATATTGTTGGCTAGCTAGCCTGAACATGAGACTCAGTTTTCTCGGGTGTGGGTTTCATACAGGCGCGGATACAGGGGGAGGGCAATGGGTGCAATTGCCCCACACTGGGCAAGAACGAATGAAGCATAAAATATGAATTTAATAAAATGTAATTAAAAAAAGGTTACTTTGTAGTACGTTTTAAAATTTTTTTCTTGGTAACCCAGCGTTGCAGCAATGAGTGGTGCGTTGCCGGCTAGCTGACCAGGTTCAGTTCCGCTATCGCAAATTGCCTTCAAATCGACTGAGTGGAAGGCTTAAAACTTCTGTTTTAGTTGTCCGATCTTCAAAGTTAAAGTCTTTAATTAAAAGATAGATGTATGGCTACATTACTGTATTTATAACATTTAATGAGAAAAGTCAATTAATTTCATACTAGGGATCAGATTGAATCCCAAATCGATTTGATTTTCACTTTTCAAAACGCTGTCAATGAAAAATTTCACGATTTGAAATATAATCAGCCTTATTATGAGTTTCGCCCGGAATTTTTAAAGCTGTTAAAACTTCTCTTGGCTGAAAATAAACAAAAAACTTGAGCAAAGCGCACCAGTACCACCTGTTTTTCTTTTTTTCACCTCCAAAAGATAAGTGATAATTTAAAATCTTAATTACGCTACATTTCGCGCGAAATTAGTACTCACAAAAATGGGGAATTTTTATTTTTCGGGTGAAAATCACAATAGGCGAAAAGTGAAATGTCGATGTTTCCGGGTGGAATGTTGTGAAACTCATAATAACCCTGAATGATTTAAAAAGTTATTGCCCCACCTCCAACCTTCCTCTACAAATTTTTTCGTGTTTTTATAGTTAAATGTAACGGGAGAGGCGGCAGGGGCACTTATCTAAATTATTAAACTTTAAGTTGATTTTAAATTACGTCGAATTTATTTGCTTTGAAAATTCCTAACTTTGCTTCAAATGATGGGATCTACAGGATTAAGATATCTAATTAAAGTTACAAAAATAAACTACATTTGTGTATAAAATCTTATTGAGAAATTCCAGAAAATTTCATACAAAGTGTGATAGAGTTCTTTTTATGATAAATATTTAAATGCGCGGTAGTACCTCGTGGCTTGATGGTTAGTGCGTAGAACTGTCATGCCGAAGGTGTGGGTTCGATTCCCAGCCGTGCCACCTAAAAACAGAAATGTTTTATTCGAGGTACTGCCTCTTGCGAGGAACTGACAAATCCTCCAAGAGTATACTTGTCATGAAAAAGTGCATCTCATTTAGCCGTTCGGACTCGGCAAAAAACTGTAGGTCCCCTCCATTCCTGCCAACAAACACGCACACAGGAATGGTTGTGAGTTGTAAGTCACTAGGCCCTGGTTCTCCATGAGCTGTTGTGCCACCCAATTTATATTTATATTTAAATGCGCGTTTCCATTGCGGGAGTAGGTACTTTCACAATAGAAAACTCTCGAAAGGGACTCTCGGATATAATTCTTCCCCTCTGGTGAGCTTATTTCATGACTGTGTTTGTGTCCACTTTCGTGTTTTACTCTCGAGAGCCTCTTCAGAGCTGCTCACCGTCTTTTTACTCTGAAATGGATATGCACCTTAAGAGCTATCGAGCTCGAGAAGAGTACGAATCCAACGAAAAAGATTGGAGAGAAACCAGGAACGACCACAGCAGTCACTGCCGAAGAGACGTTGGATGGAACTTTTACAACTAACGATAGGTATTTTTGGCCGCTTTTGAAAACGTTAAGTCAACGTCAATTCGATTGTCAAATGATCGTCATTTTTCCTCGCGAATTTTGCTATTGTATCGAACTGCATGAGTCTGGCAACTCTGCAAACGATGGTTTGAGATTTTGAAACATTTTTATTAAAACTTAACGAGGGCTAAATATATTGAGAATGAAATATATAACGAAAGTTAGTCACAATCGAAGGATGAATCGAGAAGGTCTGACAGAAAAGTTTAATTTAGAGTTGTTTTTTTTTTTTTGTATTTTCCACTATAATCACTGTGTCTTAATTCAATCCAATGTCGGAAAGTTTGGTTTTGTATCGATGGATGAAGGCATCTGAGCTTACGAATTACGATACAGTTAATTTCGGTTTTGATCCTTCAATTTTCTTGCAAACGCATTTGACGTTTATGAACACGTCCTCCGGCTTCTAAATATTTTTGTTGCTAACTCAATTTTTTACTGTAGAATTGCACCACACATGATGCTTTCGAACATGTGACTTTAAAAAACTGCATTATTGAACACAATGCTTATGCAGTAAAACTTGTATTTGACTTTTGCAGTTTGCATTTGAGAATTTCGCAAAATGCATTTTTGATGTTGATGACGTTCTCGAAAATGGCCTTTTACTGGCAAGGTTAGGTTAGGTTGTCCCTGCTAAAGAAGAGGTTGGAAATTTCACTCAATCTCGAACGTCATGTTGTGTCTGAATAGGAACATACCACTGTGCCATTATGTTTTCCGAGCATAATTGAGGAATTACGCAGATACAGAGGGAACTCAAAAATACTTTAAAGACACCATTTTATAGCTACAAACTGCAAAACTTCATTTCACAAAGTTCAAAGTACCCGCTGTTCGAGATACTATGGCAATTATGAAAGAGTTAATTGTCTTCAAACTTCAAACTCATCAACTCGCATTGTTTTGTGTAATCAGACTTGTAGAGTTGTACGAAGTGTACTCAAAATTTCAGTAGATCTCATTAAGATTTTGGAAACTTATGAAAATTGCCCCCCCCCCTGAGCAAAATCCTGGATCCGCGCCTGGTTTCATAAAGTCAAATGACAGGTTTCTTTTCATTTTCATTTTTACGCTCAGTAGCTGGTAAAATGAAAAAGTTTTGTGGGAAACCTAACCATCGTCAAATTTTAACTTTAGTCTTGAATATAAATATCAATCATTTCATCTCTGACCTCTGTACTATCACTCAAATAGTACTGACAATTGTAGAGCCTACGATATTCGTTATTCTTTTAGTCTGAACCCAACTATACTTTTTCTTTTATCTATTTCACTTACGTTTAAACATTTCTCTTTTATTATTCTTTTATTTTTATTCTTCGTATCATTTAATTACTCTCCTTTCAAAACTCAAAGCTTCAAACTTTGACTCAAACTATAAACCTGATCTACTCAATGTTAGATCCGTGTTAATAAGTTTGAGAAGCTGTGGTTTTTTTAATAATATTTTTATTGAGTATAAAAACAAACTGGAGTGAGTGTAATTCTATGAATATACGATATTGAATATTTTAAAGATCGCATGTTGCATACTCTTAGGCAAACGGTTGTCAGTGGGACTATGGTAGTGATAATGGCCTTAAACACCTTAAATAACATTTTTTTTACGACACGTAACCATAATACAGACCCAAATTTTTATTTGAAATTTTATAAATTAAATTTTAATTAAAAAAATCAAATACTAAACATTCTACAAGAAATGTTTTGATAAACTGCTGACAGAAAAAAATAATATCGTGTACCAAAAAAAAAAAAAAAAAAAGAGAAAAAGCTTACGACAGGAATCGAACCGTTTAACCTCCATAAAGTTTGGCCCCCGGCTTACCCATCGGTCTATTACGAGACATAATCTTGATGAGCATTAGTATAGACATAAAATTAATAATAATTGTGGGAAGGTACATAGGTATATACAAAACAAAAATAAAAATAAAAAAAGAGACAATTTTCAAGGCCATGGTTTTCGAGAATCGTTTCGAAAAACTTACACCAATACTTATATA
Organism: Dasysyrphus tricinctus; assembly: GCA_963921185.1. Taxonomy (NCBI): domain Eukaryota; kingdom Metazoa; phylum Arthropoda; class Insecta; order Diptera; family Syrphidae; genus Dasysyrphus; species Dasysyrphus tricinctus. The sequence continues at coordinate 31,498,667 of OY992534.1, forward strand.
AATATTAATATGGACGATTTCCGAAATTGTAAATCTTATTGAATTTTAACTAAAAAAAATCAGTATTGGATACACTTATATATTAAAAATTCAAATTTAAATTTTAAGTTGGTTTACAGATTTTTTAAGTTAAAATTCACATAATAAAGTGTATTTCACAGTATACTTGTGAGATTTTTAAGAATGTGTGCGTGATTCCGAACGCTTGGTAATTGAGGCTATAAATACCCCTACCAAACTCAATCTCTTTCTTTTTTGGTGTTATTTTTTTCCGGACAATAAGACGTGGCCACCGAGCTTTACAAACAAACAAATAGTTAAAAGTTTCAATTTTTTTTTGGTGCATAAGAAAATTTTGTTCATCGTTATTTTTGATTGTTTAAAAACTAAAAAAGTATTAAACACAAACAAAAATATAAGAAATATATGTTTGAAGGTGTTAAAGGTGAGTGCTGTGTTAAACAAATTCAATTATTCGACCTTCTTCATATGTTCACATATATATATATAATTTCAGTTCGAAAGTGATCGAAAATTTGAAAAAAAAAATCTCTATAAAAATACCAAGCACCAAATCTTTATCTGCGATTCATGCAAGACATTTGGTACTTTGGACAATTGGCACGAGGATTCCTCTAACTTCCAATACGCATGTCCAAGTCACCTTCTTTCAAGCATCAGCAAAGCTTGAGATCATTCACAGCTAGATCTGGAAATTTGGTATTGAAAACGACAAAAGTCGAAGTTCACAAGTAAAAGTCAAGTGATCAAAGCGTACAACTGGATATTAGTAGGTACACAGTACACATATTAGTCTGTCATATTTTTGTATTGTTTCAGTTTTTTTTTCATCTTTTTTAAGTTCACACGCATTAAAAATTTGCGTTTAAATTGACACTGAGTCACCGATCCTAAGTGCTAGCCTTAGTCCGAGTCGAGGTCATCTTTTGTCTCCATGACACAGATACTCCCTCGGCACAAAAAAAAAAACACCTACTGCAATAAATATAGACAGTAAAAATATAAAAACATAAAGATAATATCCAGAGAACAATAAAAAGAACTACACAAATACCGGATGCGACAAACAAACAACAACAAAACAAAAAAAAAAAACTACGCATAAAAAAATAAACTATTATATATAAAATATCGAACGACAAATCTCTTAATCGAGGCCTCAATCGTTTCCAAATCCTCAAAACTACTGGAAAAATAAAAATCTGACGGTACTAAGCAGCCAGCATCTTAAAACAACAAAATAGCCAACAGCTAATCCCAGCTCCATAGTCACCCAGCAGCTGTTCAGCCAAGAGAGCTTCTCGTAGCAAAGTTAACACCATCTCCATGCTAAAGCTCCAACCAACATTCCACCGACTCGCCTGAATACGATTTCTCAGCTCTCATATTAAGTCTTCCACATCATCTTTTTCTACATATTTAATTATTAATTAATTATTTACATCGTATCCAACTTCATATACCTTTTTTAAAGCTAAGTATTATTTTTTTTTTAAATTATTATAAAAATTCAAGAAAAAAAAAACTATTATTATATTCTATTTCTACATATATATCAGTATCTATTTTATTTTAAAATTATTATTGTGAATTCAGTTCGTTCAAATTTTGTTTGTTTTCTCTTTACCAATATCCAAAGTTTAGCTCAAGAAAAAATAATCATCTCATCTTTATCTATTACCCTCGATGCTGTGCACAACATCCAGGATGGAACAACAAATATAAAACAGCGAAACTAAAATTGAAACAAGAACAAAACTAGGTACAACAAAATACAAAAATACAAAAGAAAAAAAAAAACTGAATTAGTTTTGACGGGGTAAGTGATTAAACAAAAACATTAATTTGAACTGAACGAATATTGAGTTATTTGATAAATTATAAATTTAAATCGAACAACTTGTTTTTTTTTTTTATATGGTGAATTTAGGGTTTTGCTTTAAAAATAGAAAAAAAAAGAATCTAAAGATTAAAACTATAATTAAGAAAGCTAAAGTTTAAAAGAGAAAAAAAAATAACAATAATACTTTACAAAAAAAAAAATCAAATCACACACTCAAGAAAAAAAAAAAACAATACAAAAATATTGAGACGTAGTGTTCTAAAACGAAATCGTAGTTTATTTTTGTTCAGGATTAGGATAATTCAACTATTAAGTAATTTTGAATTTCTTTTATAAGAACAGAAAAAAAAAATATATATATATTTTTTTTTTTTTTATTGATAAAAAAAAAAATTAATAAAACCAATACTTTCGGTTTTAGGTTTATAAGTTTTTTTTTTCTTAAAGATATTTTTTTTTTTTTGATAGGATAGGACATTCACCAATCATTAAGTTTTTTTTATTTTGATTAAATATCCATATTTTCATATTTCTTTTATTTATATTTCTTTTTGGCTAATTATTTTCATTATTTAAATTCTTTGCTTTATTGAATAAAATTTTGTAAATTTCGATTTTGAAAACATTACATATTCTCCTTTTCATTTATATTTTTCAACGGATGTTTTTAAATTTGAATTTTCGTTCTAAGATACAATTGTATCTTTTGATTGAGTTTTGATGAATTTGCTAGATTGTTATTTAGGATTATTCTTTGGTTAGAATCCATGACTATGGTTTAGTTTTTGAATTTTAAGGTGGATGTGGCTCTGCCAAGGACTAGTGACGGCGAAAACAAATGGATGAAGACATAGACACCAATTGTGTTTATGTATACATTTAGGGGTTACCATAAAATTCGAGGACATGGTAACCAGGTTGTGTCAGATGGAGTATTCATTTGATACTGGGGTGGGATACTCCTCAGAGAGTAATAACATCTTAACTCTCCTCACTCAATTTAGGGTTACATTTCCTCTCTGTTGGGACAAATAGGCACCGCAAATTTTTTGTACAATTTTTTTTTATGGCATGAAAATTACGTAACGGCCGTCCAGGCTTCCAACAGCAAGAACCCCCCCTCCGACGAGCTAACCATTGGCCATGCTAGCATGCCACGCAGTTGGAACCTGGACACCCATCCACTTTTGCCATCAGAAATCTCTCAAGGTTCCTGTAAGCTTTTGGATATTGTGGTGGGATATGAAGAGTGGGTGGTTAAAGAGGTTGGTGAATGTTTTATTGATCTCTTCCTCGACTGACATCCAGAGGCGTACGTTACACAATTTCAATATGTTCTAGATGTTCTTCTTCTGAATTTGAAAAGATAATAACATCGTCAATGTAGACATGGCAAAATTTCCCTATATAAGGTCTAAAGAAGTCATCCATTGCACATTGGAATAACGCTGGCGCGTTTTTCAGACCAAAAGGCATTCTAAGGAACTCGTACATCCCATTATTAACTGAAAATGCAGTTTTTTCACAATCATCTTCTTTCATAAGAATCTGATGAAATCCGCTCTGTAAATCAAGAGTGGTAAATAATTTTGCCTTTCCTAAGTTGGATAGAATGACAGTAGTTTCTGCCATTGGGTACTTATTAGTCTTCGTGAAACTGTTCAATTTCTTGTAATCAATTACCAGTCTATTTTTCTGGGTTCCATTTTCATTATAACCTTTCTTAGGAACCACCCAAACTGGTGAGTTATTAGCGCTCCTGCTAGGCCTTATTATATTGTTTTCTAATAATGTTTCTATTTCTGAGTTAACGAAATTAGACGCTGCTTGAGGGTACGGGTAACCTTTAGTCCATATTGAGTTTTCAGTTGTAGTATCTATGCTACATTTGATTCTCGTATTATAGGGCAAAAAGTTTGGGTTTTCCGTAAACACTCCCTAGTATTTCCTTAAAATTTGTTTAAGCCTTCCTTTATTATCATTACTTTCTTAATTAATCTCTAAGTTGTTAATCAATTTATCATTGTATATTATAGGTATAATGCCCTGATCATATTCTAATGTCGAATCCCTTATATTAATATTACCCTTTACTTTGCGCAAGAGTTTTATGCCAATGATCGCATCATAATCATTTAGCTCGTCTAATTCGAAAAATCTTAATCTGATTCCTAAAATATTTATTTCTTGAAATTTCTTAATAATAGTGGTTCCATTAACACTTTTTACTTGAGAAGGGATGTCTAATGTTTTACTAGGAAACATTCCAGGTTTTACGTAACTATGCGTGGCACTTGTGTCTATTAGAATGTTGAATATTCTACCCGACTTACTATCCGTTCTTTTAATACAAGGTAAGTCGTGCCTTAATCTAAAAAATTACCTTGTTCCTCTAGATTATTTATCCTTGGGTTTTTGTTTAAAGGCTGTTGGCTACTATTTGGCCTATCCCTTTTAAAGGGATTATTGTTATTTCGTATGTCGTTATTGAAACGCTGATCTCTGTATAAGTTACTACTATATTGCCTGTCTCGATTATTGCTGGCATTATTATGGTTATTATTATTGTAATTATTATTCTGGGAGCTTTGGTAGTGGTTTCCGCTTCTAAGATCCATTCTTTGCTGCGGTGGAGTGGCCTGATAATTTTGCCTTATTGGGGGATTATTCCGAGGACCTACAGAATTATAATTCAATCTATTGAATATCGGTTGTTGGAATGATCTATGAAGGTCAATTCTATGGGGATCTCTAAGTTTTTGAGATTGATTAACCTCAATTTCCTGAGCTCTCGCTAGAGCGTTGGGGAGATCTCCTGGGTTAAGAGCGAAAACTAGATTACTCATGGGTTGGTTTAACCCAGTTATAAATACTCTTAGAGCATTCTCTCTAGCCACCTCAATCAGAACTTTAGTTTCTGCCGTTCTTGGTCCGTATCTCACAATTGTCTTATTTGTAATCAGGGTTAAGAGCTTGCTAATCTGATCGTAAAATTCCTGCAATGTTTGTCTCCCTTGTCTTGCATTAGTCAATTCAGTTTGAAGCATGTGTATTGGTCTTTTGTCATTATAGGTTAAGTCCAACCTACCTAAGATTGCATCTATATGCAAAGGTGTGCCATTTGATGTAAGAACATCATTGGCCTTCCCTACAATTTTATTTCTAATAATATTTACAGCCGTAAAATAGCTGGTACTCCCTTTACAATGGTCATATGCTTTCATACAGTGTAACACTGATGTCCGCCAACTCACGTAGTTCTCCCTTTCGAACTGTTGTAAACTTTTGGCTAGTTCTAAACTTTCTCGGGTAGTGTTATTGGGGTCTATTTGTACGTCAGTATGAGGAGTTATGTTGTCAGAAGTCATCAGTCTACTTAAAATTCCTGACAGTTCATCTACTCGGTTCTGCAACACGAGTGTATTTTCTTCTATGGACTTTGCAATCAATGCATGAATTTGGTCGAGTGTAAGTGCCATTTTAATTGCTTTAATAAATTTGGATGCCAAAGTTTAAAATCACCAATTACAAGTTATGCAATTTTATAAAATTATAATGCGTATAATGCGTATAATATAAATATATTCAATATAAGTTTAATTAATTTATAATTCTTACTGTCTTTAACTAAGTATCGATTCGCGTTCTGGTGTTCTCCGTTTCTCTGCTTTCCTGCTTCAAAGTTTATTTTATGATTGTAGTTGTTCACTAAGTCCTTACCCAGCAAACATTTTTGTGAACGTTCATAGAACATTCAGTGAAAATGAAGAACATATATTCGAGAAACACTCACTTCTGTGAATTAAATGTGAATATACTCAAATATTCCATCACTTTTACCTCATACGCGGGGAAGGGGATTTGTGTTGATTTTTTTTTAAATAAAAAAATATCGAGATTCTTATTTCCTTCACATAATATGAATAAAAGTGAACGCGCACAAGCGATCCTCAAAAGAAGTATATCTTGGGTGCGTCCATTTTTATTCACATAAACTGAATGTCCCTTTCATTTTGTTTTGAAAAGCCATAACGGGACCTAGTCGTGCCAAAACTGAAACAAAAGTTATGTAAAGAGGAAATTTGTCACTTTCATTTAATTTTGCGTATTGTTATTTGTTATTGTACGGGCGGAACTATATTCTTTGTGGCAGTGAAAAAAAAAATAAAAAAAGATAAATTGAATAAATTAACTTTTGTTTTAACTTTTTCAATTGGAGTATCTTTTTGATTTCCATTTTCATTCCGTACGGAATTAATTCGACTGAATATCAGAATAGCCGCGAATATTCCATTATACTTTAGCGAAATTTATCATAAGTTTCATTCGATAAATCTAGGGAAATCAAACTGTTTATATAGATAATTTTACCATTTTAAAATAGCATTTTGTATAATCACACTGAAATAATATTTACATTCAGTTCTACGGTATACATTCCGATTATTAAAGAATCATTATAATGAATTAAATATAATTCAATTTATATTCACTAAACTGAATGAAGAAACCCCAATTTATATTCATATGAATGAATCAAATCTGTCTCATTTAAATGATTCAAAAAAGATTCATGAATTGTTCAGTGATATGAATATATAAGCGTCCTATTTACATTCACTAAAGTGAAGAATTACTCTATTATTAATGAAACATAAAAACGATTCGAATTCGAGGTAATGCTACCCAGTAAATTTGATCCAAACCGGTTTATAAATGAGTTCATAAATGAGGGTTTCTTTCACTCCTGTGAATTATTAATAAATCATTTCTGAAGGGAAATGTTTGCTGGGTAGTAACTTTAGTCTCTTTTCACAAATGTTTTTTTATAGTTTTGGTTTATTATCGTTAAATTTTTTATTTTGCTTGGGCTTTCTTTATATCACATTTTACTCCTCACTAAATTTTTACTTTGTTCGCTTTGATTTTCTGCTTCATATGAGCGTACTTCTCGTTATCTGTGGGCTTTCTCCCAGTTGCCTCAAGATGTTTTAAGTCAAGTAGGTCTACTGTTCATAAACCGTTTGGTTTATTTCATTATTTTTATAATTAATTATTATTTAATTAGAAAAATTGGGTTGCTTCACGGGCGAGAGGATACTTCGTGTTTTTCTCCTCTTTGAATGCACTTATTCCGTTGCACTGATGTGATCTGTGTACCGGTAGGGTGTAATTTTACCCTTTTAAATTACTTTAACCGATCACTTAATTTTCGCGATTGGGTTTAATTTTACCCTTATGTAAATTAATTTAATCGCGATAGTTGAATTTCACTTTGCACAACAAATTAACCGTGTCCCTGCTCGGGTGCCAAATAATGAGACCGTTACACGTTCGAACTTTTAAAAAACTTTATTTAAAATACAGATATAGTTTTTAAGATTACATCAAATGCGACTTCTCTAGTTCGATGGCGTGGAGATCTCCCGTCTGGTTGATTTCCAAAATATCTTCCAAACTCTATTGATTATTGAAGGGTTGAAGCTCGTTTCCTATTGGATGATGCTGTGCTTGGTACGTGTCCATTCTTGTTAAGTATACAATATGATGGTCATTTGTTGGGATGACAAATGCATTGTTTATATTAACGAAATTCCATATGGAAGTGCCAAGCATTAAAAGAATTATTTATTGTTTCGAGTGATTATGTAACTCGAGTGGTTGTTTACTTTAGTTCCTCGTGGGAAAGGGTATCATGATTGTGTACTGTGTACGTATGCTGACTCGTGGGAACGAGTGTGTTGTTAACTAGGCGCTCGTGACCATATTGTTCACGATCAGTATGATCAATTATACTCGAATTGTGGCGGAAGATGTGTATTCGAGGTCTGTTGATGACGATGGGTAGTTTGTGTGGATTGGTCGATGGTGGTTGGTTTTTGTGATGTAATTTCAATTTTCAAAATGAGAAATAAATGTTTCTCCGATTATGTGTTTTCAAAATAATAAAAATAGATGAAATGAAATTTGTTTAATTTGTTTTTTTTTTTTAACTGAATTAAAAAAGTATTATGATATCCAAGCTAAATACGAAGAAAAAAAAAGATATAAAGAAGAAAATGAACAAAAATAAATAAAACAAAGAAAAAACTAAGAGAAACTTAAAAGCTTTGAAAATATTTTTTAAATAATAAATAGTTAAGATATATCTATTTAAAAAGATTATAATGTATTTTAGAAAAGCCTTTATTGAATATTATTTTTATTTTATTATTAAATTGTTGATTCTCTAAAATTGCCGTCGTTGAGTGAAATAGTATTTATCTTTAAATTGGAATTCGTGACCATCAAATTGTTGACCGTATCTAGTTTCAATGTCGTTCTTTGTTTGGTTATTATTAGAGCCTTCGATTTTGGGCGGACGATTAATTACACGGGTACCCGTGACACGGGTACCCGTGACACGGGTACCCGTGTTTTAAGGAATTGATACCCGTGTACCCGTGTACTAATTAAATACACGTGTAAATAAAAATACACGTGTATTTAAAAGAACGTTGCTTCTTTCTGATGATTAACCAGACGTCGTGCATTATATTTAAAAAGACGCTTCGCAGCATAAATAAAAATCATTCGTTGCCTATGCTCCGTACCAGGTCATATTTGACACCTTTTTCGATTTTTTTTTCGTCATACAAGTGCTTAGTGGCTATTTTTCTTTTAACTGACTGTATTCCTAATTTATTTCGGATAAAAATTATAATGAAATAGTAGACAAAATTATTATCCAGAATGGCAATGGAATTGGAATGAATAAAGAAAGAAAACTAGATCAAAAAGAATGGAAGCCAGTTGTTGGTAAGTTACATAGGTAGGTATAGTTGGAAATAATTGAATAACCTTGGTACCTTACCATTTACATAATGTTATGCATGAGTACATATATTTTTGCTTCCTGGTGTTATTGATTGTAGAGCCAGGTACGCATTATCCCTCCTGCATGACAGTTTTGCTCCAAATGATAATCTATATTTTATTTACCTTGTGAATGACGGAATTGCTGGAATTTTGAAACACAAAGTTGGAAACAAAATTTTGTACCTAATCATTTTTACTTGCGATTATATGTAGGTACTATAAGGCAAGTTTTGGATTCGTGCAAAAAAAAATTTTGATATAACAATCAAACATTATATTACGATGATAGAGAACACCAAAAAAGTGGGTGGCACAATTCTGTCTGTCGGTCTGTCTGTCTGTCTGTCTGTCTGTCTGTCTGTTCGTCTACAGCCTAAACGGCTCGATCGATTTTCTACAAACTTGGTACATAGTGGTTTTTGGTGATGCTGCCGACACGTTTTTTTCATTTTTTTCTTAGAACCAAAAATAGCGGTACCTGCATACATTTTTTTTTGGCAAATTTACATAATCGTATTTTTCTCAAAAACGGCTCGACAACTTTTCTTAAAAAAAATTCAATAAATTTATTTTAGTGAAGGCTTTCTTTGGGTGGAAAACCATTTTTCAAAAATGGTTATTAACGGTACCTCCCAAGGAACCATTTTTTTAATTTTTGATTTTCTTCAAAACGGTATGACCGATTTCAATTATTTTTTTATACAAAAGCTTCCAAAAAATTTTAATAGTTTTGTGTACCAAAATTTTTGAAAAAATATTTTTTGGATTTTTAAAAAATATTTCAATTTTTTTTTTGGAAAATCAAATATTTCGAAAACGGCACCATAGATTTTTTTGAAACTCGATATTTAAGACTTTCTTAGTACCTTCTAAAATATTTTTAGAAAAAATTTTACATTTATGAAAAAATAACGGTACCTTCCATACAAAAGTGAAAAAACCGCAAAGGAAAATATTTTTTTGCTTGAAAACGACTCCTACGATGTTGATTAAACTTTTTCGATATACTTAAATTAGTACGATCTACCATCAAAAATTATAAAATTTTACACATAGCAACTATTAGTAGTACCTGTCATAGAACGTATTTTTTTATTTTGAGTTTTCTCGTTATCAGCTTAACGGATTTAAATGAATTTTCTTATATACAAATTTCAGAAAAGATTAAATAATATTGCATATCAAAATTTTCAAAAAAAAGTTTTTTGATTTTTAAAAAAAGTTTCAGATTTTTTTTTTGAAAATTCGATATCTCAAAAACGGGTTGATAATTTTTTTTCAAATTTTGTTTTTATATACACATAAATATATAGTTTAAATCTGCATACCAAAATCTGTTCTTAAAAATGTTTTAAGAATTTTATATGTAAAAAATTAATTTGAAAAAAAACCGCCCCAACGTTTTTAAATTTTTGTTCCCATACAATCATGTTCCATCATGAATTAAAATGGCATACTTTTTTCACCTCAAACTGTCAAAAGAGTTGTTTTAGCTAATTTGAATGTCGTATTTCATGCTTCTCTACATTTTTCTCTCATAATTTCCATGTTTGTATATACAATTTTCTTAAACTCGCAGTGTCTTGAACATAAGAGCAAGTACGTGCGACCCAGTCGTGCATTTTATTTTTAAATATATTTGTCAAAAAAATTGAAACAAGTCTTGTTCCCTTAATTTTTTTGGCAAGTGTATTTAAAAAAAATGATTAGGAACAAAATTTTGTTTCAAAATTTTTGAAAACTTATTTTTCAAAAACTATTTATTGAAACAATTAAATTTTAAAATACACAAAGAATAGGTTTGTGGCTTCGAAAACAGAAAAATATACCTAGCATTAGAAATGTAGCAATTGTTGTTGTTTTCTAATAATTAGTTTTCCATATAATAACATTTCTGAAAAAAAAATTAAGCTTGAAACGAAAATTTCTAAAAATTGTAAATTTTCATCTGAAAGCATACATAAAAAACTTCCTTTTAAAATAGCAAAACTATCAGAAGGTAAAAAAAACTTAAAAACTATGGAATTTTATTAGGGGTGAAGAAGATATATTTTTTTTTAAGAACTAGCCTAAGGCACATAGACCAATGAAACCAACCTTATTTATGTACATAATAAATTTATGGAAAATTAATATTTATTTTTTTACTAATAAAGATAATTTAAACGAATTTCTATGCATTATTTTCTTTTTCTAAGTCCTTAGATTCCTTAAGGTAGGTCAGTACCTTTCGAAAGAAAACAAATAGCACTTCGTACCTAACATACCTATACTTTTTACTTAAAACCTATACAACAAGTTGGTTGTAACATGTCCAAAGCGCTCATTGAAAAATAATGATAAATATAAAGAACAAATCAATTTAATTTTAGACACAGTGAAACTGAAGAAAAAGTAGATATTATGTTCTTTACTTATATTTAAGCTTAAAAGCTCGTACAAAAATTATCAAAAAAAAATGTTCTTAAAACGAAGTTTAATTAAAAAAAGAAATGCCCCAGAAGAGTAATTGTCTAACCAAAAAAAAAAGAAATTTGTATCGCTAAAAAATTATAGAAAAAAATATTTCTCTAGAGGAAAATCTAGTTTAAACATTTTAGTTTAAATTTTGGCACCCCCTTAGCTTTGGTCCTGGATGACTCCTGTCTAGATCAACTTTGAAGTTAAATTATATTATATTAAATGTTAAATTTCATCCAAATCATAGAAGTCGTAATAATACATAATGTATACTGCAAATTGCTCTTTTAAATTCTAAAATAGATTAAAATGGGAGTGACAGTAGGCAGATTGTACCAAAACTAATTTTAAAATTCAATCGAAAAATTTCATCTAAATCAGTTGAGTAGCTTCCAAGAAAAAAAGTATTTCAATTAAACAAAGCAAAGGTTCCGTGTCAGGGGGCGGATGTATCTAAAGCCAATTTTTAAGATTTTTTTTATCTTTCATTGAAACAAACTCTTAAAATTTCTTCAGAATCGATATAGCCGTTCAGAAAAGCCAAATAAATTTAAATATAATACAGAAACATTATAATCTGTATACAAGAAATAATATCTTACGTAATTATTTTTTTTTTATATATTATTATTTTTAATATTAATTTTAGACCTAAAAATAATCCTCAAATATATTAGTGTATGTAAGTAATTACCAAATTAAATAAAAATACTTTTTTTATTTGAACTTTAAGAAGTAAAACAAAGCATAAATATACAAATAATACAGAAATATCTGTGTTATACGAATGTACTAGTAGAAATTCCTGTCATAAAACAATTTTTTAACTATTCAAACAATAATTAGACCGATTTTCAAGGTCCTTTGCATCCAATTTACCGATTTGTGCCAATTCCCATAGTAATTACCCGTGTATTGCTAAATACACGGGTAATTATAAATACACGTGTAAATATACAGACACGGGTTCATGTACGGATAATTAATTACACGGGTAACACGTGTATTTAAATACACGGGCATTAGGGGGCTCTAGTTATTATATTTTCAGACTGTGAAAACGCTCGTTCTGATGCTGCTGATGTTGCAGGGATGCAGTTGATAGTTAAATGAGCTTGATGCAGATGTTTGAATATATTTTTATTTTCAAACCACTATTGAAGCAAATTTATAGTGCAGTTTGAGTTGTATTGAATATATCTTGCAATTTCAATAACTAATGAGGTTTCGTTCGTTGTCGAATTTTCATCAAAGTCGGAGGAAAGGTCTCTGGCACTAGATGAAGTAGATGGTTGATCTTCACCATTGCCAACAGATGTAGAATGCACTGTCGGAACTAAAGACTTTATATAATCATAAATTTCCATTTTTTCGAATTCCGATGCATTTTATTGCATGGAGGATATAAAAAGTTGCAGCTTTGAAAACTATTTTAATTTCGGAATAAAATAGATTCACCATATAATGTTTTATTTTATTTTTAAATTCTATAAAAACTTATGAGTCTAATATTACTTCTGAGCACGATTTTACCAAAGTATTATATTTAGTATGGAAATACTTAATGTGCTGTATAGGTTTTCGTTCATTGAAGCTCCAAAAAAGCATTTTTGAAAGGTTTTAAGAATACAACAATTTCAAATTTCAGGGTAATCAATTACAAAAACCCAACTTCTCACATGCTAATTCTCTACTGAGTTGAAATCAATCATCATTTTGAAGGCGTTTAAAAATCTCCCACATACAAACAAAAGTACCTAGATATCCTTTTTAAAGGAATGACTTAAAACCGGATGTGGAATTCGTGTGTAGGAAAAATATATTCCTTACTTCCAAAAAGGCATTTGTCGCGATATTGACGATTATGTGTCACATAATTGCATCTCCTATATATACGGTGACCATCCGTCCTCTTTTTAAGAGGACAGTCCTCTTTTTCTGTAGTGTTTCCTCTCTATTTTATTTTCTTAAAGAGGACAGTAATTTGTCCTCCTTTTACTAAATTGATCTCCCAATGTCCTCTTTTTATCTTTCAAATCATTTTTCTACGATTAAAAATACATAAGGTACCTTCTTCATAACTAAATCACTTAGAAATAATAAGTTGACAGCACTGGTTTGAGTCCAAAAGCTTTGCCAATGTATAAGAATTAAGAAAAGATCTAGAAACCAATGATGATGGAATTATTTTACAAGATTACTTGAGTCAAACGATAAGTCAATGAAGAATAAATTTGTCCCCAAACAAGAAATGATTTGAACTTTTCAACATTTTCATGAAGAACATGTGAGTTTTGCTATCATTAAGATCTTGAAATGTCCTGACCGAAAGAGTGTTTTCAATTTTAAATAACATTTGGACACCCAAGAAATCGCCATCAAAAGTTGATCTACTTGAGACTAGGTGCAATTACAACTTCGATTTTTTGTTGTAACTTATAACTCTTATGAATGTATTTTTTTTAAAGCAAAAGTTTCTTATGAAATTAATTTTTTCTTAACTTTTCAACGTTAGAGAAAAGTTGTCCTCTATTTTGCCCCTGAAAAAATGGTCACCGTACCTATATATCAACCCATTCATAAATCTGTTCAACATACTCGCAAAACAACAGAGACCAGTTTTTTTCCTGATAATTCAACTCATCCCTAAAAAAACACTAAACAATATACCTAGACCCAAAAAACGAAAAGAGTTACCCTTTTTAAAATAAATCCAAAAATACAGCAATATACATACCGCATTTTTATTAAGGTTGCATATATTATCTATATCTATATAGGTATTAATACGTAAACACTTTTCTATATCTCCCTTTTTAACTGACTTAATGGCATCGTATTTTCACAATTTTTTTTATTTGAAAGGTATAGCCAATCGCTCTGGCATTGGCCATACACTTGTCGCAGATATTGACGATCATGTGTTGCATCTTCTTACCAACCAAATAAATCTATTCAATAGATACAAAACAAAAAACAACAGGAACAAGTTTACTTCTTGCAAAATTGCAAATTGAAACCACCGACCATAGAAACAATAAAAATAAATACCTACCCGTCCACAAACTATGATGCAAGGCCGACGACCAATCCATGATCCCATTGCCTTTGGTTATTCATGATGTTCACGATATTTTCGAATACCCATTTTCTTTCGAGTATACTCGCTTTGTTTTGAGTACCCGAAAATTGTTACAATTGTTCATGAGTAATTTTGTGGATATAGAAGGCAGCAGATACTCATGAGTTCGATCAATTTGTTTGACTTAACTTATGAGTATTTTTACTCGTGGATAAAATGACGGGGAGAGTACGATAACTCAGGCGCCAAGAAATTATAACGGTTTTTTGTAGAACAGTTTAATACAAGCATTTTTTTACTGTGGGAGGGGGGGGTCTATCTCACCCCGTTTGGGCGGGAGGGGTAGTTTCATAAGAACCGTACCAAAAATGTAAACAAAATATTAAAAAAATAACGGTAATACTTACAACAAAGTATTATAACTTAATTTAAAGCCAATATTTTGTTCTTTTAGCCAGTTTTCGTGTATAGAGGCGGAACGATCGAGTATGAACGATCATAAACAGAAATTGGATTTTGTTCGAACTGATTCGAACACGCTCATTTTAATCTCTGATCCACACCCAAAAAGACGCTGCCCTTGTAGTCGGAAACAGTCACCGTAGTAGATATCGCAGCCTTTCAGTTTTCCTTTGCCCGACCCATCCCATCGCACCTCTTGGATGGCGGTGATGTCTGCCTTGTAGCAGTCTTAGTCTTCCGCTAAATGTTCAGCTGCACGTGGTCTATAGAGCGACAGAACATTCCACGTGCAGATTCGAAGTTCGTTATCCTTATATCGTTTGCTAGGTTCTTCAACAGTAAATCTGTCCGTATCCCAGGCTTGTTGTTGCCTCGCTACTAAATTGTGGTGGTACTACGGGGATACCTATGTTCGCTAGATAAAGCGCAGCTCGCTGTATAATTTGGCTAATGAGCCAATTTGGCTAATGAGCCGCAATTATAAAAATAAAATTTTATGTTGATAGTTTTAGAACTGATTTTATTATCCAATATTTCACCGCTATTTATACTACTTAAAAATCATTGGGTTATCCCCACTTATGCTTAAGAACTATATTACAAATACTTTTGTGCTGCATCAGCATTCTATTTTCAATATATACAATATGTTGGGGCAGTCTAATAATTATGACTCAATGAAATTATGAATCTGGAACATAGTGTAACAAAATACTTCTACGACACTTCATGCGCATAGTCACCCAAGTGGTGGCAATGTCCTGAGCACAACACTCAGTTTTGTTTGACAAAAAGAAACAAATAAATAAATTTGATTTTAAACTTTATAGTTTCGAATATCAATGAAATTACTATTTCAAGTGTGTCGATCGAATACTACATGTGGCTTTGTTTACGTTTGAGAAATGAGAAATGATTTTACGTTAATGAAATGAAAGAATGCTTTTATTACACTACAAAATAGCTTAACGTGGCCGGGAAGTCAACCCGAAGGCACGTCCCCCAATCTGGAGGACCAGACCCTTACAATATAACTCCAAGGGCGGGGAGCCGGATTAGCCACTCCTTATAGGCCTGAGCTCCGAATATGTCGTAGTAGCCCGTATAAGGTGTTCTTTGAGTAGTTCAGCCTAACTGGAACTGTAGACGCCACAGTTGATTCTATCTAGAGAATTATTTCGCTGCCGCCTGGATAGAGACGAAGTGCCTTATAAGGACCACTCCTCCCCCCTCTCTCCTTTGCTGTCCCGTAAAACCGTCCACAGGGATTGGAACCCCATCTTTAGTTAAAGGTATTAGGCACCCGATGTTCACCACTTGGAGGTGAGAGTAGGAGTTGATAGAAAGAGGTTCGCTTTGAAGAAAAGCTTGTGGACGCTTGTGTCTTCTTATATGGACCGTGTGTTCACCCTGCCTGCATCACTTTTACGCTGTCCTCCTCTACTGTACCGCCATCCCAGTGGGTCTGCTTCAAAGAATTTCCGGGCCGGAGGATTGATATCTCTGGGCTCTAGGTGACTTTACAATTTGTGGCTTGGTCGGTACCGCTGTGCAGCTCGTACAGTTTGTTATTAGGTGTGTTTTTTTCATTGCCCGAATAGGCTTGGACGAAAAAAACGACCGCGGGGCTAAAAAATTTACATGTTAAAAGCAACAACAACAAAGCCCCTTCGGAGAATTTTCGGGGCTTAACCTTAGCTCAGATAAAAACTGTGTTACCGGCACAAATTTCATGTTATCGATAGTTTGTATGGATACTCCATTTTCCTGTAATGGCGTCGCTAAGCCACGAAGTCGTTTTTTTTCGTCCGATTCCCACGGACTTGCAAAAAAAAACACATCTATAGTATCTTCTTCTCCATTCACAATCTATGCAGACAAATCAAAAATTGCCCGAACAAGCATACTTACTTACTTACTTAAGGTGGCGCTACAGTCCGGGGTGGACCAGGGCCTCAACCAACAAGCTTCTTCCAGCCGGCTAGGTTTCTAGCTAGCTGTCTCCAGTTTCGCACGCCAAGTTGGTTGAGGTCCTCTTCCACTTGCGTGCGCCACCTTTTACGCTGTCCACCTCTACTGCGTTGTCCCACGGGGTTGGATTCAAAGACTTTCCGGGCCGGAGCATTGGTGTCCATTCGCTCTAGATGACCCAGCCATCTCAGTCGTTGGCTTTTCACCTTTGTGGCTAGGTCGGTGTCGCTGTACAGCCCATACAGTTCGTTGTTGAATCTTCTTCTCCATTCCCCATCTATGCAGATGGGACCAAAAATCACCTGGAGAATTTTCCTCTCAAAACAGCCTAACGCATTCTCATCCACTGTTAGCAGTGTCCATGCCTCTGCACCATACATCAGGACCGGGATGATAAGCGTCTTATACAGGGACAGTTTAGTTGCTCGAGAGAGGGCTTTGCTTCTCAATTGCCTTCTTAGCCCAAAGAAACAGCGATTGGCAAGAGTAATTCTTCGTTTGATCTCAGCGCTGGTGTCGTTCGCTGAGTTTATAGCGGATCCTAGGTAGACAAAGTCTCTGACTACCTCAAAATTATAGCTGTCTATAGTGACGTTCTGTCCGAGACGTCGGTGTTGGGTGTCCTTTCTTGTGGACAGCATATATTTTGTTTTGCTTTCATTCACCGTTAGACCCATCTTCTTGGCTTCCTTCTCAATGCTCACAAAAGCACCACTGACATCACGCTTTGTTCGTCCGATTATGTCAATGTCGTCAGCGTAAGCGAGTAATTGGACGGACTTTTGAAAGATTGTGCCTCTGGTGTTGACGTGAGAGTTTTGCACTATTCTTTCAAGAACGATGTTGAAGAAGTCGCATGACAGCGCGTCGCCTTGCCTAAAACCTTTTTTGACATCAAAGGTGTCGGTGAGGTCTTTGCCGACCTTGATGGAGCAGCGTGCATTCTCCATCGTCATCCTGCACAAACGGACGAGTTTGGCAGGGATGCCAAAACTAGACATTGCTCTATATAGCTCGTCTCTATAGATGCTGTCATACGCGGCCTTGAAATCGATAAAAAGGTGGTGGGTATCGATTTGGAACTCCTGGGTTTTCTCCAAGATCTGCCGTAGTGCGAATATTTGGTCGATGGTGGACTTCCCTGGCCTAAAGCCACACTGATATGGACCTATCAGGTTGTTGACGAATGGCTTCAGGCGTTCACAAAGTACGGCAGAGAAAATCTTGTAGGCGATATTAAGAAGACTGATGCCTCTGTAGTTGGTGCAGTCCAGAGGATCGCCTTTCTTGAGGATCGGGCAAACAATACTGAGGTTCCATTCATCGGGCATGCTTTCTTCCGACCATATTTTAAAGATGAGCTGGTGCATACTCCTAACCAATTCATCGCCAGCCGCTTTGAATAGCTCAGCCGCAAGGCCATCAGCTCCAGCAGCTTTATTGGACTTAAGTCTAGATATGGCTATCCTCACTTCGTCAAGATCGGGTGGACGGAATTGTTGGCCTACGTCGTCCAGGTTGAATGGTGCAATTTGCATGGTAGCGGAATTCGGTTCGTCATCGCCGTTATACAATTTGCAGAAATGATTTTTCCATATCCTCAGCACCGACTGCGATTCCACCACGATGTTCCCCTGATCGTCCTTGCAGGCTTCGGTTCGGCTTTTGTAACCTTGGGAGGTTCTTTTTACTTTTTGGTAAAACTTCCGAACTTCATTCCTGCAGTGGCATCCCTCTAATTCCTCGATCGCGCGCTTCTCATGCTCTTTCTTTTTCTTCTAAGAAGCTTGTGTTCCTCTTTCCTCTTCTGCTCGTAGAGCTCGCGAGCAGCTCTGGTCCTTCTATGCAGCGCCGCTTTGTATGCCTGTTGTTTGGCTGCATGTACTTGCCGGCATTCCTCGTCGAACCAGGGGTTTCGCTGTGGTGGTCGTGCGAGGCCCAGCACGTCAGAGGCGGCATCTCTGATGGCTTCCTGGCAGTTTTTCCACTGGTTCTCGATGTTTGCAGTTGGCGGCAAAGGGCTAGTTAAGAGGGCGCGAGAGACTCGATCGGAAAAGGACCTGGCGATTTCTTGCGACTGTAGCCGTCCGACGTTGAACTTCCTGACAGTATTTCCCTGTTTTGGCTTTGGTCTGGATATCCGTAGCATTACCTTTGCTACAACGAGGTAGTGGTCCGAGTCAACGTTGGGACTTCCTTGATACTGGAGGAGTGCCTTGCGTCGATCGCAATGTGGTCAATTTGGTTGGCGGTTGATTGACCAGGAATTCGCCATGTCCCCTTATGAATATCGAGATGCGGGAACTGCGTACTAGCTACCACAACGTTTCGCCCCGCAGCAAAGTCGATTAGCCTGAGTCCGTTATCGGAGGTGGTGTCGTGCAGGCTGTATCTTCCGATTGTGCCACCAAAGACGTCTTCTCTTCCTAGTTTGGCATTAAAATCACCCAAGACAATTTTAATGTCATAGCTAGGGCATTGCTCATATGTCTTGTCCAGGAGCTCGTAGAACTCGTCCTTGGTGTCGTCATCTTTCTCCTCTGTGGGGGCATGCGCGCATATCAGGCTGATGTTGGCGAATTTAGCCTTGATGCGAATTGTAGTGAGGCGTTCGTTCACATAATTGAAACTCAAGACCTCTTGCCTCAGTCTGCCTCTAACAACAAATCCACATCCAAAAAGACGCTGCCCTTGTGGTCGGTAACAGTCACCGTAGTATATATCGCAGTCTTTCAGTTTTCTTTTGCCCGGCCCATCCCATCGCCCTTCTTGGATGGCGGTGATGTCTGCTTTGTAGCAGTCTAGGGCCTCCGCTAAATGTTCGGCTGCACGTGGTCTATAGAGAGACAGAACATTCCACGTGCAGATCCGAAGTTCGTTGTCCTTATTTCGTTTGCTAGGTTCGTCAACAGTAAATCCGTCCGTATCCGAGGCTTGTTGATGCTTCGCAACTAAAAATAGCTTTACGTGGCTGGGAAGTCACCCCGACGGCACGACCCCCAACCTGGAGGACCAGACCCTATATATATAACTCCAAGGGCGGGGAGCCGGATTAACCGCTCCTTATAGGCCTGAGCTCCGAATATGTCGTAGTAGCCCGTATAAGGTGTTCACTAAGTAGTTCAGCCTAACTGGAACTGTAGACGCCACCGTTGATTCCATCTTGAGAATTCTTCCGCTGCCGCCTGGATGAAGGAGAAGTGCCTTAGTGGGAACACTCCGAACAAGCATGCGGATGATTGAAAACCTGCAGTGTGCTGCTTGCAAGTCGTTTCGTCTATGTAGTGCTTTTGAGGCTAACGACTTCCCTTTCTGAAAAAGAGCTGCTGAGGTTGTTGTTGGATGACGATGGCGAATGCATACTGCTTCATCAAAGTCAGCAAAGACCTCACCGATATTTTCGCATCTTAACAGATTATAATTAGGTTTAAACCGAATTCTATTTGTATTAGCTAAACATGTAATCAAACATGCATCCTTTTAAATAACTCATAGTTCAGTTTTCTCAGTGTTTAATAATTCAATTTGTTTTTATATGCTCAATAAGGGCAATTTAACAAAAAAGTCAAAAGAGTCATATAACTAAAAATAATCGTCTTTAAAGAATGCACGTTTGTTGCTTCAAAATCGCTAAAATTTCGTCTATCAACTTTGGAGCTCAAATTTTTATGTTTACAAACTGATTTCATAAAAAAAGTCTTGATCCCAATGCTTCAACTATTACTTAATCAAAATGTAATGTAAAATATCAGAATATTTAAAAGTCGATAAAATTGGTGTTATTACCGAAATGTATAGCCAGTGAGAAATGCGTGGTTGGAGGCGGCCCCATTTACTACAAACAGCTTTTTTGCATGAGGAAAGTGCCACTGTGGCTTTTTTCACTCTTCCTTGTATGTTAGGTTTCCAGCTTAACTTCTTATCTCAAATGAGACCCAAGTATTTTGCTTCGTCTGAGAATTGAGAATGTTAGTGGAACGGTGGAGGGAAAAAATTCTGGCAATTCTGCTCCACATGGGAACTGGAATGTGAAATTTATTCTCGCCGCGAGAGGGAATCTACTACACCCAAAATCGTGTGGAGTTTGAGAAATTAGGGCCTAGTGACTTACAACTTTCAACCATTCCTGTGTACGTGTTATTGGCCGAAATGGAGGGGACCTACATTTTTTGCCAATACCGACCGGCTAGATGAGAAGCACTTATTCATGAAATGTATATTCTTGGAGGACTTGTCAGTTCCTCGAAAGAGGCAGTACCTCGGGAAAAACATTTCTGTTTTTTGTGACAGCGGCTGGGAATCGAACCCAGACCTTCGGCATGACAGTCCAGGGAAAACTGAATTAAGGCCTGGTCAAACAGAGCGCGACCTGACGGGACGGTCAATTAATACTTTGCTGGGAAATTTAGAACGCAGCGGTCAATTTTTTTTTTTGTAAATCTTATAAAGACCGCCGAACGGCCGGCCGGCGCTCTGTTTGAACAGGCCCTTATGCTCATAAGGAATTTGCAATTCACTTCCTAAATTTTGGAATACAGAAAAACGACCCATTCCAAAAATTATAGAGACAAAAATAGACGCTCGATATAGTAAAGTAATAAAACCAGACCTGTACCTACGTTCTGTAATTCTCTCATCGATAAAATCAGTCGAGAAACGTTGAAAAATGGAACAGAACGTTCACTATTTCTATTATTTTTATTCTAGCAGTTTTAGATGCTTGTGACTGATTTTTTTAAAAAAATGCACAATATATAGGTAGATATTTCTAATTGTAAATCAAAACACAAATGAAAATATGGCATACATTTCAACATTTGGCTGCATTTGTTTTCACAATTACGTTATGTGTCACAAAAGTAAAAATGTCAATGAGTGTGGCAGCCCAGGGTCTTCAGTTTTTTCGAGGAGGGGCAAAAGCTTAATTTCGGCACCCCCTCCAGTTTTGAATTAAACGAAAAAAATGGCATTCTTAATTCGACTTTTTGTAACCGAGCCTAGTCTAGAAAGCGCGGCTGATCGAATTAAAAGCAATACCCAACCGCCATATTATTCACTCTGGATTTATATTGGATTTAAGGAAGTTTTTAATCCTGCAACTAAATCCGGATTTATCAAATCCAAAAATTTAAATCCATGTCCATATTATTCACTCTGAACATACCTTAAATCCAATGGATTAAAAATGCCCTTAATCCAGATGTAAAATGTATTTAAATCCAGATTAAGATCGTTTAATCCAAATGTCAAATTTGCGAAATGTCTAATTTCTCCCGTGAAACTTTTTGTTTACTTTAATTAATTTATTTCACTATATGTCTGTTCACGTTCCTACCAAAAATACGACTTTCTACGAATCTAGCCCAAAGTTCTGTCAAAAATCTCATATAAAAATAATATTCGTAAAAATTCGTTGTTTTTGGAAGTAAGCGAACAGACATTTATGTTGGAGCCTGATTACACGATTCGATTTTTCGTTCATTTCGTCTTTCATCTTTTTGACAGATACGTTACTTCATGAGTACACACAACGAAAAAAAATCCATTCGTGATATTGACGTTCAAAAAATTTGAGGTTCATTTATTGAAAAATAGGTAATAATAATAATTAAAAATATTTTTACAAATTTGTACCTATTTAATTATAAAAAAACAATTTTTAATTTTACTATTTGAATTTTTTAATGTCAAGAAAAAGTGAATTATATGAAATTGTGTTTTAATCTGGATTTAAGTACTTAAATTGACCTCCAGAGGGCATTTTAAATCCAATTGGATTAATCGATATTGGATTTAAAAAATTGGATTTAAGTTTGGATTAAACGAGTGAATAATAGCCGCGTTTTATTATCGCTCATAACCCATATGGTTCACCTCGTGAAAATAAAACGATGTGGGTTGGTGCAAAAGCAGTGCTGTATAATAGTCTCTTTTTTTCTTATGTTTATTTGTTTTTCATGTAAGCACTTGTCTCTTTTCCTCTCTATTCCTAATACTGCTGACAAATCGCTGACATCCATACACAATGGTAAATAGCCCTCTGCCGGTCAGAGTGAAAACCTCTATCTAGGTTATTTAAATTAACCTCGATAGAAACCTAGATCCCATGTTGTTTTTGTAATGCATGTTAAAATATAACCTCGACCCAGACCCAGAGATAATAAAACGCAGCTAATATGGGATTGGATTTAATGTTTGGATTTAATGTTTGGATTTAAAATACTTTTAATCTGGATTTAAGTTTAAATCTGGATTAAACGAATGAATAATATGGGCGTAAATTTCAACCGTCTTCGCTTTGGGTTATTCCCAGCGAAAATGAACAAAAACGATCATTCTAGCATTCTCATATGAGTTCCAAATATTTCCAGTATTCTCATTTAAATTTCAAATAATACCAGACCACTCCCATTTTCACTTCCCCTCTCTCATTCAAATATCATCTGTTTCCAAAAACTTGACAGGTCTGTGTCAGCAAAAATTTTTTTTTTTTTATTTGGTGCAAAAAGTATTTTACTTCATAATTTTGTAATTTGTTGCTCTTATTTAAAAATTAAATCATTTTGTTGGACTCAATAAGCGTGTTTTTAAATGCCAAGAATGATGAGCAAAATGTTTGCACATGATTTAACACGTTTATTTGCATTTTCTTTCAATCCGCCAACAATCCGTCATCTAATCACCTATCGTTTTCAAACACAAAATGACAAAAGCAATCAAAAACGCTTTTATTTTAGAAACTAAACAGAAAATAAAGTTTTATTTGAGAAATAAAACTTTTATGTATAGTTATTTACATTTAGCTTTGATTCAAAAAAAATCACTATCACTTTCAAAACGTACTGGCAGAATGAAATTTATTTGGAAAGCGCTTTTGCTTTCCATATACAGTCAAATGCAAAGCGAATCGCTTTTGAGAAAATGTAAATCCGCCATTGAAAGCGATCCGCCGCGCTTTTCAGAATAGGCTCCCAGGAGAATAAGACTTTTTAATGAATTTGCACTCGATATTACCTATTCAGATTAATAAATAGACAATGCTTGACAAAGACAATAGGTACACAACACACCCAATTTGAAAAATTCTGCAGCTGAAAATTAAAGATGTTGCCCAAAACGCAAACGAGAATTGTTGTGGGTGTAGGTAGTTTGAAATAATTTTAAGTTTAAATGGTGAAATGGTAGAAAAAACTAGTAAAGGCTGACGAAGAAAAACAGTTTGAAAATTCACTCCCACTAATCATTTCATTTAGTGAAGGCAATTCTGCTTATTGATTGAAAATAGCTTTTAATGGCTTGTCGTTTTGTCCGGCAACCTCACATCAGTGACGAAGTGAGGGTCTTAATCATACGCAATTTGCATAGGCGTAGGAAGGGGGGGCAGAGGTGGACACAGATCACCTTAAAAAATGAATTGCCGACCTTAGAAAAATCGACAGTTAAACTATTCAGGTTCTACGACCCACCAAAGAAGCAAGATTGAACAACTGTAAAGGAATTTTCAGACACCTGTTGTATACTTACACTTATAGTTACTATGATGCTATATAAACCAGTATATAACTTAGCTAAGTATGTATACCTATGCTATTATAATAGTCAATATTTAGTTAATATAACTTGGACAGTCGTTGAATAAAGACCTCTTTTGTTAAATATTAAAACGTCTCTTTCATTTTCTAAACCTTAATATAACATGGTGTCAGATGTGTGCAAATAATATAAGTTATTATATTATAAAGTATTTATCCTTGTCGGTTTCCAACAAAAAATTTAAAAAATTAAAAAAAAAAAAAAATTAGAGCTGCCCCAAGAGAAACCAACCGCAAACGCGTATGCTATTGTGAATAATATTTCGGCATCCATTTCGCCCCTTAAGCATAGTTTACAGTTCCGATGCGAAAAAAAAATCAAAATTTTCAAAACAATTTTCCACCTATTCTGCGCACCAAGTTGAATAATATTCAAGGCGAAAAACGTTTGCTTTGGCCTAAACCACCCATTGAGTCATTAATTTACCCTTAATTGACAAACTATAGGCCTAAAAATGGAAAATAATTATTTTTGGATGCGAAAACCATTTGCATGTAAATAATGCCTTGAGGTGAATATATTTTTTTTTCGGAAGTATAAACCGACCATCAAAAAAAAAAATATTTTATTCACCACACTTTTTTTCGCATGCAAATCAATTGCCGGTCCATTGTTTTGCACGACATTCCATGACAGCATAGTTTTTTTTTTGCATGAAACTGTAAACCAATCATGCAAAAAATTAATTTTACATTTCACCTCAATTATTTTTGACATGCGAGAATATTTGCATAGATTTTTTTTTTTGCGCACGGGAACTGTAAACTAGGCTTTAACCTTAAATCCACAAACCTACCAGCCACGTGGAAGAATTGGCTAAACCAATTCAAAATTTTCCTGAGAGCATCGAATTTAGAAGAACAAGGCGATAAACGAAAAGTCGCACTTCTACTTCACTACATGGGGCCAGATTCTTTGGAAATATTCAATATTCTTGTTTTTTGGCCTAACATAAACAATGACATCTATAACGTTGTAACAAACTGCGAAAGTTGTATGCGCTACAGAAATTCAAATCAAAAAGAGACCTTACATCCACATGAAATTATTAATATACCTTGGTATAAAGTTGGAACTGATATTTTTGAATTCGACAAAAAACATTATCTTTTAGTGGTAGATTATTTTTCAAAATTTATCGAAATTGAACTTTTAAATTCCGGAAATTCGAGTAAGTTTGTAATTGCTTAATTCAAGTCCATATTTGCGCGTCATGGTGTGCCAGCAATTATGGTTTCTGATAACGGCCCACCATACAACTCAAAAGAGTTACAAAATTTTTATGAAGAGTGGAACATTAATCACGTTACAACGTCACCATATTTACCACGTTCAAATGGCCTGGCCGAAAGATCGATTCAAACAATTAAACAACTTTTATATAAATGTAAAGAATCTAATTCCGATCCATATGTCGCTCTTCTTCATTACAGAACAACTTCTAAAGGTATTTTGCCTTCTCCATCTGAACTTCTCATATCGAGAAAATTAAGAACAAAAATCCCTGCATCATCAAAAATGTTTAAACCAACTTTAGTTGATGTACAGAAGTATCAACATTCAGTTCAACAAAAAACCCAAAAGATGAAAAGTTATTATGACAAAAATGCTCGTGACTTAAAACCAATCCAACCTGGTGAAAAAATATACTACAAAAAGAATCCGACATCTGTTTGGATTCCAGGACGAGTAGTAGAAATTTGTCAAGAACCTAGATCTTTTATAGTTAAAGGTGAAGACGGAACGTTAAGCCGTCGAAATCGCCAACATATTATAAGCAAAGATCCTAATTATAGCCCCAGTATTCAAAAAGCGAATCCAACTGATAATGATATTCAATTAAATTCGGAAAATAAGCCGGAATCAAATAATAAAACAAATGTTTCAGATGAATATAAGACTCGTTTTGGAAGGAAGGTAGTACCACCTGATAAGCTTACTTACTCTCATACATAAATATATATGATACTCATTTTTAGTTTTTATTTAATATAATATTAACTTTTGAATTTTGTTAAAGAATTTTGATGTATTAATCTTTTAATAGATTTTGTTTAAAAACTTATGTACCTTATTAAAATTAATACTTGCTTTAATTATTATTAAAAAAGGAGATGTTGTATACTTACACTTATGCTATGATGCTATATAAACCAGTATATAACCTAGTTAAGTATGTATACCTATGCTGTTATAAATGTCAATTATTTAGTTAATATAACTTGGACAGCCGTTGAATAAAGACCTCTTTTGTTAAATATTAAAACGTCTCTTTCATTTTCTAAACCTTAATATAACAACACCAACAATTTAATTTTGCCTACAGTTACTGTTTGATCTTACTGTACAAACAATAAGAGATATCGCGATCTTACTGTGCAAACCAATAAGATATGTATATGAATATGTAAATATTGGCTTCTTACTGTACAAAACAATGAGAAAAGACGAATACAAAATGCAGGCACTTGAAACCTGATCTTGTGGGAATAAACCGATCGAAGTAAAGAATAAAACGATTGTAATTTAAATGATATTTATTGTTGGGCCAAATGCCTCTTTTATACTTAATACTAAATGATTACAAAGGTATTTAATAATAAAATAAAATAAAATATGAAAATGGGTCGATGTGGTGTTCGATCGTTGCACTCAAGTTGCAACTATGTATCTGGTCAGCACTTTTCGGTGGTTCGGCGTTAATGTAGGTTGTTGTCGTCGGCGATGTTTTGTAGGTTGCTTAATTGTTAACGATGTAGGTCAGCAATTTTGATAAGTTATTTTGTGTTGCTTAACAGTTACAGGTGTTCGTCATATAAAAGCAATTTTTGCTCACCTTAAATTTGTTTGTATGTACTCATTGCACCACTGTCCGGGAAGCCTCTACTTGGTTTATTAAACCGAGTGAAGCACAAAGCAAGTTGAACCGGTTAAAATTTTTCTCAAACAGATTTAGCATGAACATGGGTAGGTTTTCAGGTTAAAAAAGCGGAATCACCAAACGTAAGATATAAACATTTAAAAATTTTCCACTTCATAAAAACAGAATTCAGAATTAATTTAGGAATGGGAAAGAAATCGTTTTCAGTTTTGGGGTGCGCTCAGATAAAGTACTATGATGGTTCCATTTAGGAAAAAGAAATAAAAAACGAATGTTAAGTTTAAGTAAAATTGGAAAAAAAATGTATTAGGATTTCGATTCCAAAAATTCAAATCGCCAAAAACTAAGAATATCGCCTGTTTTTGCCAAATCGATTTTCGAGCCGCCAAATGAAATTTCAAATCGCTTGTTTGGCGATAAATCGTCTGTTTGGCGATAAATTGTCTGTTTGGCGATAAATCGCCACATCTGACAAGCTTCGAACATGGACCGAAAGGTAATTTAGTTTAGTTTGTTGAAAATTAAGGCTTATACGCAGTGACGTTTATTCAAAGGTGCGCAGGTGTTCTCCGCACACCCTACTAAAATCTTAAAATACGCACTTGTTTTTCTTTTTAATATTTTACCTGTATCAATATCCCAAACAAAAGTCTGGACACACTCAATTCAAAATAAAATCATTCCACCCAGTAACAGTTAACCAAATAAAACACCATTTATACAAGGTGAGTTAACACGAGCCAGCGACATTGACCTTCGGGAATGTGAGCCCAATGAATGTCGATGAACCAAATGCATTTGTGGGAACCTGCTGACGAAGCACCTGCACATTGCACAAGTTCAGTTCATGATACTGTATACCTTAAGCTGTCCGGTAGCAGGAATAGCTGACTCAGCATTGCGATTGGCCGGGCAGGTATCGATTAGGTGGGTTAGGAAGTCAGTCTTGTGCTAGACGTGAACGTGTCAATACTTAATAAAATAGATTTTAAATTAAAACAACAGTTTTAATCCTTGAACTAATCCCGTTATGACCGGCGCGAACCGTTGGGCCGATTTCGATCGGCGTTCGCTATTTTTTTAATATTCACGGATATGAAATTGATAACTGGCGCCCGAGCAGGGACCGGCAAACTGCACCTTCCTCGCTTATGAATCTGTGAAAAACCAGGACACTTCTTAATCGAGGTGACAGTAACTGTTAACATGGGAACATAGTTACTTTCCTGGTTCTCTTTTACAACTTCTGCATTCACATGGGAACATGCGGATATTCGAAAAGGCAGAAAGGTGTGGTGTGAAGATATTCGTGCCATTAGTAGGTCGTTTTAAAACGACTAAACGGGACTAACACGACACTTCCATGCCGGTTTCTTCTTGAAAACCCTGTATTATAATTTTGTTCTTTTTATATACTCGTAGATATACATATGTGTTAGAATCTGTGCGGAATAGCGAACAAGTACTCGCATATAGTAACAATGATAAAAACACTGTGAGTGGAAAATCTAAAGTTAAAAAATTCCATAAGGACATTCGAATTTGTGAAGAGGAAAATTTATCAAAAGAAAATTTATTTAAAAAGAAAATTGTGAAAAGAAAAGTTAAATTAAAAAGAAAAATATATCTCAAAGAATAAATTATTCAAGCTAAATCAAGAAGATTTTACATCCGAAAATTATTTTAGAAAATTATAAAAAGAAATGTGAAAATTGAAAAAAATATTAATTGAAAAGTTAAAATTGAAGTTTGAAAAGAAGATTATAAATTTAATTTAAGTTAAGAAGATTTGATATCCGAAATTTATTTTAGAAAATCATAAAAGATAAAGTGAAAATTGGAAAAAATATTAATTGAAAAGTGAAAATTAAAAATCGAAAAGAAAAATATAAATATCTGAAAAATTTGCCCTAAATAAAAAGGAAAAAATCTCATACCTTAAAATGGATGAGCTCAAAAAATCTGTTCAAGATTTGACCGGTGCGGTTAATCGAATTTATGAGCAGTTAAGAACTGTCGAAAATAGAGTTGTGTCGCTCGAAGCTGCAAACAGAGTTGGTGCGGCTAGTGTCAGTGCTAATGTGGGTGAAGCGCCCTTAATAGGCCCGAGAACCGAGGCCGAGTTGAAGGAAATCAGTAAGCTCCCGGACAACGTCAAGGAGCTGCAGGTATTTGATGGGAACCCGACACAATATGTGTCGTGGATCCATAATGTGGAGTCGATTTTGAACGATTTCAAAATCGTGAGAGGTAAGCCTATCTATAGAGCAATAATGCAACATATTCGTCAGAAAATCAGGGGGAATGCGGACACCGCATTGATTTCCTACAATATATTTGAGGATGATTGGAACGAAATTAAGCGGTGCCTGTCACTTCACTACGCTGATAAAAGGGACATTAGAACCCTTGAGCACCAGTTGAGTCAGTTGTCTCAGAAGGGGTCGAAGATCGATGAATTCTATGCTACGGTGAATCATCAGTTCTCCCTCATCATCAATAAAGTGAAAACGGAGACCTACTCAACAGAGACGGTAAACGCTCTTACAGAAACTTATCGCAACCGTGCCCTAGATGTTTTTATACGAGGGCTTTCTGGTGACCTTTCTCGTATGTTAATCATACAAAAACCCAAGACCTTGCCCGAAGCCTACACGGCTTGCTTAGAAGTACAGAATTTGAACTTCAGGAGCAACACGATCCACAATCATTTATTACCCAATACAATAACGGCTCCAATCAATCAATCCTTCAGGTTAATGAATGGCAGGCAAAATGATATGAGACCCGCGATGCCACCGAGAAAATTCTCGCATCCTGGCTCATCCCAAAATTACCGCCGAAATGATAATCCTCCACCTAGGCCAACAGCTCCAAAGCCGCATGAGAGAATGGAGCTTGGTTCTGTACAATCGAGACAGGTTGACTATATCAACCGTCCACGTAATGGAAACCCGTTTAAGAGAGGAGCCAGATCGGAGGGTTATCGCCCAAATTATGGGAAACAGCAAAGGGTGAATAACACGGAAATGTTTGAACCTGAAGTCTACGCTGATGAATATCAGCAAATTGTCGAGGACAATGTGGAAGAAGCTGTGGAAGACACGGTAAATTTTATGACGGGCGCCTCTCCAGCGTTCCATATATAGAATATATAACGCAAGAGGGCACCAAACTTAAATTTTTAATTGATACAGGTGCCAACAAAAATTTTATAAGTACGAAAATAGGCCAAAAAACCACCCCTTTAGCGAAACCTTTTCCTGTACGTTGCGCTAAAGGAAATATAATTGTTAGGAAAAAAATATCGGGTAAATTTTTCGAAAAAGTAGGTAATGACACGCTTCTTACATTTTATGTCCTCCCAGGGCTAGTGTCGTTTGATGGAATTATTGGTGACGACACATTAAAGGAATTAGAAGCGGTAATAGACCGGAAAAAGCACACCCTTACTCTCAAACCTGGCATAATTATCCCCTTGAAAGCTCGTTTTTCTGATCAGGTACATTCTGTTCTTGATGAAACTCTCCCTGAAAACGTAAGGAGAAAGATTAGTGAAATGATTGGCAAATATGAATCGATTTTTGGACCAATCAATACAAGCGAAGTAATTAGAACGAATGTTAGAGCGGAAATTAAAACGAGTACAACAGAACCTGTTTATGCTAAAAGCTATCCATATCCCGCGTGCATGAGAGAAGTGGTAGATAAGGAAATAGAAAGCCTACTCAATGAGGGAACTATTCGTCCTTCAAATAGTCCGTACAACTCCCCAATATGGGTTGTGCCAAAGAAACCTAAACCATCAGGGGAAAAACAATATCGTGTTGTAATAGACTACAAACGCCTTAACGGCATTACAATTGCAGACACTTACCCAATCCCCGACATCAATTCCACGCTGGCGAGCCTTGGCAAGGCCAAGTTTTTCTCAACCTTAGATCTTACTTCTGGATTCCATCAGACTCCACTGAAACCCAGTGATATACCCAAAACTGCGTTCTCAACCATGAACGGCAAGTACGAATTCCTTAGGTTGCCATTCGGGCTAAAGAACGCTCCAGCGATCTTTCAAAGGATGATTGACGACGTCCTTAAGGAGTTCATAGGAAGAATTTGTTACGTTTATATCGATGACATTATTGTTTTCGGTCGAAGTGAGGAAGACCACCTCAAGAATATTGATACTATATTCGAAAGACTCCGTACAGTGAACCTTAAGGTTAATCTCGAAAAAACGCAATTTATGAAAACACAAGTGGAATTTCTTGGTTATGTGATAACTCCTCAAGGCATACAACCTGACTCAAAGAAAGTCTTGGCTATACAAGCCATCTCGCCTCCTGAGACTTTAAAGGATCTAAAAAGCTTTTTGGGACTCACGTCCTACTACAGGAAATTTACACGCGACTATGCGAAGGTTGCAAAACCCTTAACTAACTTGACTAGAGGGGAATACGCACAGGTTAGAGCTAATGAATCGAAACGTATTCCTGTAAAATTGAATAACGAAGCTTTGCGAGCGTTTGAGGACTTGAAGACATTGTTAACATCGTCTGAAGTACTTGCCTTTCCAGATTTTGAAAGAACCTTTAATCTCACAACTGATGCTTCAAACTTGGCAATAGGAGCAGTTCTTTCCCAGGGCGAGTGGGGAAAGGATCGTCCCATAGCCTACATCTCAAAATCTCTCAGCAAACCAGAAGAGGGATATGCCACTAATGAAAAGGAGATGTTGGCAATTGTGTGGGCACTTGACAATCTCCGCTCGTACCTCTATGGTGCTAGGAAGATTCGTATATATACGGACCACCAGCCTCTTACTTATTCATTGGGAAACAAAAACCACAATTATTTTATTGCTGAATATTGCCAACGCGTTTCGTCTTAGTTAGGACATCATCAGGGCACTAAATATTTACATAGAATCATACAATCACAAAAGGTGAAACAAAATAAAGTAGTGAATAAAAGTATTCACACGAACAAATAAATTTAATTAAAAATTAATTAAAATAACAAAAAGAATAATTAAATTATTTTTAAACATGAGTGAATGTAAAAAGACAAAAAAAAAAATTCTTTTTCCCCCTTCGCTGCCGAGTTTTTTATGGACCATTTTGAACAAAAATTATTTTCCTCAAAAAGCCCGCATCTACAAAACATATTCTTCTGGGCTAGATATGTGGACGATGTATTTTGCGTGTGGACAGGAACTCAACGGAGTCTTTTCTCTTTTCTTGAATCTGTTTTAAATAAACTGGATGCAAATATTTCGTTTACTTTGGAGTTTGGACCTGATCGTATAAATTTTCTAGATTTGAGCTTGTCAATTTCATCAAACAAAATTGTCTTTGAAATCTATAGGAAAGAAACTTCAACTGACTCCATTATTCCAGCATCATCTGCCCATCCTTGGAGTACTAAAATGGCAGCTTTCCACTCTATGATCGATCGCCTTCTTAGAGTTCCTATGAGCAAAATTGGTTTTAACAACGAAATAAAAATAATTAAGGACATTGCTGTAAAGAATGGATACGATATTCAAACAATCTACCATTTATTGCGGCTTAAATCTAGAAAACTGGCTCTACGATCAATTTTTCCCATTTCAGTCGAAAAGGAAACTCAAAGTTGGCGAAAGATACCCTACATACCTGGTGTTTCTGAAAAATTGTGTGGTCCACTATCTACAATAAATATAAAACCGGCTTTTTTCAATAATTTTACATTAAAAAATGCTCTCTGCAACAATAAAATTAGATCGAAAAAACCAAAATATTCCAAAAGCGGCGTATACAAGGTAACCTGCAAAGAATGTAATGGAATTTACATAGGTAAAACCTCAAGATCCCTATCAACAAGATTCAATGAACACATTAAATCTTCTGTGCGTCAAGAACCTTCCTCTGGACTAGCTCAACATTTACAAAATTCCGGACATGGATGCTCATTGGATGATGTGTCTCTTTTACATTGCTTACCTGCTGGACGTGTATTGGATAAATACGAAATTTTCGAAATAAATAAGCACAAGCGCTTAAATATTTTAAATTGTCAAATCGACTTAATAAATAATAGCCCACTTCTTAACAAATAGTTGTTTTTTAAATACAAAAAATTTTTTTTTTTTTTTTTTGTCTTTTTACATTCACTCATGTTTAAAAATAATTTAATTATTCTTTTTGTTATTTTAATTAATTTTTAATTAAATTTATTTGTTCGTGTGAATACTTTTATTCACTACTTTATTTTGTTTCACCTTTTGTGATTGTATGATTCTATGTAAATATTTAGTGCCCTGATGATGTCCTAACTAAGACGAAACGCGTTGGCAATATTCAGCAATAAAATAATTTAATTTGTGGAAAAATAAAACAAGTGTTTCCTTAAATCTATTCTAAAATGTCCAAGATTAATTTCCACCAAGTGTTAAACCTTCAATCTATTGATTATATTAAAAAACCACAATGCTAAGTTGAAGCGCTGGAAAGCCCGTGTAGAAGAGTATAACTGCGAAATCATCTACAAACCAGGAAGTCTAACGTAGTCGCAGATGCTCTTTCCAGGTTAAAGACTGAGGTCAATCACTTAACCGACTCAGAACGCACTGAGACGGCACAAAGTGATACATTAACCGAAAACGAATCTACCGATACTGCCGTCGAAAACTGCAGTAGCGATGCCGCTACCATTGATGCTGCTGAGTCTGAAAATGGTATTAGAACAGAAACAGCAGACGAGGTTCAATCATCGAGCTCAACTGCCCACAGCGCAGATCAGGATAGTACGGATCTAATCCCACACGTCGAAGCCCCGATTAATGTATTCCGTAGTCAACTTATTATCAAAGTAGGACCTGCTTCAACAAAAGCCTACGAAGAACCTCACCCGGGGTATTTCCGTCATTATTCCGCTATTCCCAAACCGGATAAAGAAAACTTAACAGATTTCTTAAAGAAATACCTGAATCCAAATGTGGTGAATGGTATTAAAATACCAGAGAGCTACCTGACGTTGTTACATGAGGTATATTTAGATAACTTTACTAGGTATAGGTTGAGAGTCACTCAAAGAATTGTTGAGGATGTAACAGTTCCAAACAGGGTTTGTGAGTTGATTATGAAAGAACACAGGAGAGCGCATAGGAACGCTCGTGAAAACAAGGAACAACTCCTTGAAAATTACTACTTTCCAAGGATGAATAGCCTTATCAAAAAATACACTAAGACATGCGAAATTTGTAATGTTAACAAGTATGATAGACATCCAGTTAACCCGGAATTCCAATCAACCCCTATCCCTTCTTACCCTTGCCAAATTCTCCATCTGGACATAGTTGAAATTCAAAATGAAAAATTCATCAGCTGTGTCGATAAATTTTCAAAATTTGGGAAGCTATTCCATATCAAGAATAGATCTGTCTTACACCTCCGGGACAAAATTATAAAAATTCTTCACTATTTTACAGCTCCGGAGTTATTGGTCACCGATAACGAGAGTAGTTTCCTTAGCCCAATCATAATCAATTTCATTAAAATGTTAGGAATACAAATTTACAACACACTTGTGCGTCGATCTGAGGTAAATGGTCAAGTCGAGCGATTCCACTCGACAATCCTAGAAATATACCGTTGCCTCAAACAAGAGCACAAAGATCTACGCCTGAAAGAACTGCTTAACATTGCAGTCGACAGATACAATCGAACAATCCACTCTGTTACCAAGCGCAAACCGAGCTACATTTTCTTTGAAAGGACTCAAAGATTTAACTATCAAAATTTTCTCGATTTCCGCACCAAGGTCAACAGAGAATTAAAACATGAGATTCAAAGAAAACAAAAAGAGACAAATCTCTATAGAAATAAGAAAAGGGTAAAGCCCAGAACTTACAAAAAAGGCGATGTGATATACACAGCCTCAAAGGGCATTAAAGCAAAAAATAAACCTCTATTCCGTAAGGAAATAGTAGCTAGGAATAATAAAGTCACTGTCATAACATCAACTGGCAGAAAGGTGCATAAGGCACACATAAAAAATGTTAAATAAAATTAAAAAAAAAGAGAAAAATGGAAAAGATGAAATTATATTCTATATTCTTTCCTGTATTAAACACAAAACTTTTTATTTCTTACTTAATAAATACAAAAGATGTAAAATTTTAAAATTCAGAAAAATTTAAATCAATGTTCAAAGTTCAAAGTTCTATTATGATTTATAAATGGTAAATGTACAACTAATTAAGTAACTGAACCATTAAACAGCAAGATTAGTAAAAACGTTAATTAGCTATTAGCCTAAGATATTTTTAGATATTTCTTAGATTTTGATTAAAATTACAGACTGACCTGCCTAGCCTGCCTAGCAACAGCCCAGGGTTTGCAG
Source organism: Dasysyrphus tricinctus (assembly GCA_963921185.1). Taxonomy (NCBI): domain Eukaryota; kingdom Metazoa; phylum Arthropoda; class Insecta; order Diptera; family Syrphidae; genus Dasysyrphus; species Dasysyrphus tricinctus. The sequence goes on from OY992534.1 coordinate 31,534,223, forward strand.
CTGTTTGCCTACACGTCACCAATGGTTTCCATCAAAGAGAGCAGAGCCTGGATAATCAACGGCAACTTCAACCTCATCTATGTCATCAACCTGAGCCAATTCGAGCATCAATTAGAAGAAGTATCTGAATCAATCAAAAAGAACTTTCGGGACTTAGACAGGAAACAGCTGGTTCAGTTTCACCTTAACCAAATAACTGACCGTATCAACCTGCTGAAAGCAAAGCCATTGAGGAAACAGAGAGCAATCGAATGGATTGGTTCTGCACTGAAATGGGTTGCAGGAACTCCAGATGCAGCGGACTGGAATAGCATCCTCCAAAGTCAACAGAAAATTGTGGAAAATAACAACCAGCAGTACAAGGTGAATGAGAAGATCTCCAATGTAATAGAAGACATGACTAGGAAAATTAACTGGGCCATTGAGAACTCTAATCATGAAATAATGGTGGCAGATATTCAAAGGTTCGAACAGGACATCATTCAACAAGTCTTGCTAATCAAAGAGGAAGTAAACGAAATCGTACGAGCCTGCCAAATGGCAAAAAGTGGCATTATCAATACAAATCTCCTGAATCATGATGAAGTTACCATGCTAATAAATGAATTTGAGACGCTTCCATATGCAAATGAAGTTGAGGCCATCGAGTTGGAACACCGTCAATTTACGCCAACAATTCAATGCTCTTATACATACTGTCAATACCAAAGGTTAGGAAGAACGACTATAACATGCTCCTCGTCAGACCTACAATCCTTAATGACAAACAAGTGAACATCGAATTCAACAGAGTCCTAGTCAACCAAGACGAAACCTATGGCATCGTGGAAAATTGTCTGTAAAGAAGAAGCTCTCCAGAAGGTTCCAGAAGACCACTGCCTGTCTAGGCTACTTAAAGGAGGCCAAGCGGCATGCACTTATCGTACTAACACCAATGAAGTCATCGAGCTGATCCAAGAGGATACCATCTTCCTGACGAATTTTAATGGCGAATTTATATCTAACAACTCGATACAAACCTTATCAGGAACTTATATTGTGCGACTGAACAACGAAACCATCCAAATTAAGAACAGGACGTTTTCGAGTACAAGCTCTACAGTATTGCAAGCTTTACCACCAATTATGACGAGCATCACTAACGAAGGCCACAAAATAGATGTGCAATTTGTCCATAGCATTAGTCTTCGAAACATAGAACGTCTCAGTAACCTAACGAAAAAAGTACAAATTTCAACAGTTTCGGACGCTCTCATCCTCTTGTTGCTCATGTCGTTCGCATGCATCATATGGCGGAAGGTTAGCGGAAGGCTTAATCTCCCGACCATAAAACTACCACAGGAAACACCAAACCACAATTAGAAGGACATGCGGTTGCCAAGTACTGACGTCACTGATCTACGGGACGTAGATTTTCGAAGGGTGAATAGTTAACACGAGCCAGCTACATTGACCTTCGGGAATGTGAGCCCAATGAATGTCGATGAACCAAATGCATTTGTGGGAACCTGCTGACGAAGCACCTGCACATTGCACAAGTTCAGTTCATGATACTGTATACCTTAAGCTGTCCGATAGCAGGAATAGCTGACTCAGCGTTGCGATTGGCCGGGCAGGTATCGATTAGGTGGGTTAGGAAGTCAGTCTTGTGCTAGACGTGAACGTGTCAATACTTAATAAAATAGATTTTAAATTAAAACAACAGTTTTAATCCTTGAACTAATCCCGGTATGACCGGCGCGAACCGTTGGGCCGATTTCGATCGGCGTTCGCTATTTTTTTAATATTCACGGATGTGAAATTGATAACTGGTGTTCTCAAAACTCAGCGCCCCAAGGCAAAGCAAATTCATACACAAACGAATCTAAAACAAAACCAACAAGAAGTTATTATTTTAAATAAAATCAAATATTAAAATATCGATCTCATACACAACAACCGTGAAGTCTAATATCATTTAAAAACAAAATAAATTAATAGTCAAACGCCTTACTGACTTCACTTTTATTATGCGTTTATCTTTCGCTCTTTACAATTACACAGAATTAAAACAAGAAACAAAAAACAAACGTCAATTTAGGATGCATTTCGGCATTTTACATGCCATCTTCAGCACTTCTTTTTATTGACTAAAATATGTATATACTAATAAAGCTTTTGATCTACATTCAAACAAACAGTTTAAAGAAAAAAAAAAAGAAAAAAGAAAGAAAGCTTAAAACTTATCAAGCATGTGAGCGATGACAGGTACTTGGACGCATATGAAAGCATTTACATGCATAAAAACAACAACATTTTGATGAACACGATGGATGCACCGATCAAGTCTTCTCTTTTCAACACCATTAGAAGAAACTAATCAAATGCTTTGGGTTATGGTTTTTTCTTTAAACTGTTTGTTTGAATGTAGATCAAAATCTTTATTAGTATATACATATTTTAGTCAATAAAAAGAAGTGCTGAAGATGGCATGTAAAATGCCGAAATGCATCCTAAATTGACGTTTGTTTTTTGTTTCTTGTTTTAATTCTGTGTAATTGTAAAGAGCGAAAGATAAACGCATAATAAAAGTGAAGTCAGTAAGGCGTTTGACTATTAATTTATTTTGTTTTTAAAAGAAGTTATTTCTCCTATACATGCTGGCTCTACTAGATATGAGCCATGCTCGGACTATGAACATGTCCAGAAAAAAGCCAGTGGAGGCAGAAAAACCATGTCTTGTCGACGACATGTCGAAGAAAACCAATTTTTGAACATGACATGAACGCTGTTCAAAGCTTGGCCATGAGATTTGACGTTTCACGTGCGTGTGAGTTTTTTTTCTGGGGGTCATTCCGTATTTCAATTATCGCCAGATCGTTTAGAACAGCGGTTCCCAAACTTTTTGAGCTCTGGAACCCTAAACAAGGTGAAAATATATTTTGGAACCCCAAAGATATAACTTTCACTGAAGCTAATGTAAAATACAAACGAAAAGTAGCTTTGCGTAGCGTCAAAAGGGGAGCACACCCATAATGTACTTATGATCTATCTTTTTGGTATTTTTATTTTACCAAATGTCAGTTTTACTTAAGTGAGGTGCGCTCGTGCACATCTCACTTCTGTAAGCAAAGTTAAACGAAACTTGACGAAACTTTCCACTCCGCAATTATAGCTGCATCATATGCTTTTCCCTTCTTTTCTTCAAGTGCATCATTATAGTTCTAGCTCAACACTTAAGGGTAGGTTTCCCTTACATTTTGATGTTAGTGCGTTAACTAATAGTTACATAACTTTGTTATTTATGAAGACAATTTGTTGAAATTTGGTTTTTTATATTGGTAATGAATACACGCACACACGTATATCAATTGAAATTATATATATAGTAAATTTAATACTTTTATGAAGGAAAGAAGTGATTTATTTTATTAGAAAATCGGACTCAATTTTTCAAAGTACAGGGCTGCTATTAGAATAATTTTTTTATTATTTTTTGTTTAGTTTTATGAAAATATAAAACAGGTTTTAGGGAATAGACTCTTAAAAAAAAAAAAAGTCATCAGAAATTATATCACTTTGAACGAACCTTTTGAAGTATAACTTTTATATTTTTTTATTTTTTTCAATGAAGTAAAATAAAAATATCAGAATATGACTTCATGCAAACAGTGAATCCTTTTGAATTCATGTATACCTTGTTAAACAGGGTTTTTTAACAGAAAAATAGCAATATTACCATTTTTTAGCTTCAAAGTCATGGGCTTCCCAGGTTTAATTTTAATATTTCTGATGTTCATTCTAATAATTCGTCTAGTGAATTATCTAAGACATTAGCCTTTCAAAAAAAAATTTTATTAAATTTACTCATTAAAAATAGCAGTTTAACATTTTCAGATGTGCAATGTTATTGTGAAAAAAGGAGAATCTTTACAAGTTTAAATTATTTTTATTAATTTTTTTGATATTTTTGCTATTAGACTCAATAAAAAAAAGTCATAACATTCATTACTTTTTTATATACATTTTTAAAAAGGTCTTTTTTGCGTTTTTTAACAAAAAAATGCTTTCCACACGCACACAAAGAAGTTTGCAGTTCAGTGAAAATACACTGCAGTATCAGCGCCAACTCTCTTTGTTCTCTCTGCAGAACAAATATCGCACATGCGCTGTCATATATTTTGTTCTTGTTTGTTCTCATATATATTTTTCTAATATGGTATAGCTACATATGTATGTAGTTTTTTTTCTTCTTTTCTAATCTCGCAGCAGAAACAGAATATATATATATCCATATAAAAAAACCTGTTTGAAATGCATTTTTTCTTCAGTTGACAGTTCGGTGTCTGGATAGGAAAATTATTACAAAGAGGTTGGGAGGCGGAGTGTAGTACAAGTGGGAAAAAGTATTGGCATATTTTTTGTTTGTGTGTTGCATGATATAGTTTTTTTCTTCTTCTTTCTTTCTCGTTTCGGACTTGAGTTTTGGATGAATATTTTTTATAAGTTCATGTGTCGGTGGTGGTTCAGAAAAATTTGAAAGGGAGGGTGGGAGGTTAGTCATCGTGGTCAAGCGTATCGCACTTGCGCTGTCACATTTCTTTGTTGTGATTTTTTGTAATTGAATCAGGTTCATGTTTTCATTTTTTTGGGATCTCAGAATGCGTTGAACAACCAATGTTTTTTTTTTAGCTGAGTAGACATGATTTGAATGTGTCGTTGGAGAAGTTATGTCTTGGATAAATTTCAAGTAGGTATTTGTATCTGTCTTTCGTGGCGTTTTAGGAATGTTGCGAGAAAAAGGGTTGGAGTCAGTCAACACTATGTGCAAAAAAATAAGTTGCACATGAGAACTTATATAGTGTTGCATATAGTTTTACATATAGTTGTTATAAAGGGTCCGCCAAATAACTTTTTTTTTTTGAAAATGCTACTACTACATGGAGTGTAGCTTCGGCTGTGTGGCACGTAGCACCGTCCTGTTGAAACGAAATGTTGCCAATATCCTCCTCTTCAATTCTTGTGAACAAAAATTCGTTCAACATGGCCCGATAACGATCGCCATTGACTGTAACGGCCACTCGAAGAAAAATGGCCCAATTATGCCTCTGGACCGAAATCCGCACCAAACAGTGACTCGTTTTGGGTGTATCGGCTTTTCAATGGCGTGCGGGTTTTCTGTGCCCCAAATGCGACAATTTTGCTTGTTTACATACCCGCCAATATCAAAATGAGCTTCATCTGAAAAGATGATTTTTTTTTGGCAAAATCGGCATCTTCTCTAAGTCGATCGCAGGCCCACTTAGCGAGGCAGCCATTTGAATGAAATTATTTTCCATTATTAACCGGAAGGATTGTACTTTCAAATAAAAAAGGAAATTTGAGAAAATATTCAGTAGTTTTTTTTTTATAGCATTTTCAAAAAAAAAAAGTTATTTGGCGGACCCTTTAGTTTATTGGTATTAGAGAAAGTGTTGCATATTTGTTCTCCTCTTGTATTGTGATTCTTCGCAATTCAGTAATGCATCAGTTCCAGTATTGTTTTTATTTTTCAATGAAAAGGATACTTTTGAGTTCTTGTTAGTGATTTTATTGGTACAGTTATTTAAAAAAACAGAGTGCTAGTGCACTTATACCTATAGTGTTTGTTCTGATCGTAAGATACAGTTATTTAATAAAAACGATAGCTAGTGCTCTTTTATAGTGTTTGTTCTGATCGTAAGATACAGTTTCTAAAAAAAAAAAAGAAAGAAGCTGTCAGCTATCTGATTACAAAAAAACAGAAGCCAAAAAGTAGTAGTGTGTCTCTTCTATAGGGGGCTTACATGGACCAACATGGCTCGATAGAAAAATGACTGTACAATAGGGTGTGTTTTTTTTTAAGTTTTTATATTTGGATGGGTCTAAATCGGCTCTAAATGAAGAAAAAATTCCCTAATATTTTCAGATTGTATTTTCATCCCCTATAGTCGCTTTAGGGGTAAATTAAATGTTCCCTTTTTTTGTAAATTTGTGTAAGATCTACCAAAAAATTCAATTCCTATTGGTGGGGGGTAATATCTCACCCCGCTTGGACGGGAGGGGCAATCTAATAGAATAATTGTATAAAACAGAAAAAAATTGATTAAGAAGCAACGGCAACATTTACAGTAAAGTTTTGTAGCTTTTTGAAAAGCCAGAAGTCCATTTTAATAGTTTATTTTCAAATAAAGTTTTTTGAATAAACAATTTCAGCAAAAACTGTTTTCAAACCCAAAACTTTGAAACAAAAATATTTTTTGTTCAAAATGATGATGAATTTGAAACAATTTTGCACCAAAACAACTTAATTTTAAAACAAACCGTAAGAATGGACTTTTGGCTTTTCCAAAAAGGTACAAAACATTACTGAAAATGTTGCCGTTGCTTTTTAATTATTTTTTTTTTATTTTATGCAATTATTTTATTAAATTTCCCCTCCCGTCCAAACGGGGGGAGATATTACCCCCTCCAATAGGATTTTTTGCTTGTCTACTTCCCACCTACGAGTTCTGAATTTTTTGGCAGATTTTACGTGAATTTCCTAGCATGCAAAAAAAGGGGAAATTTAATTTACCCCTACAGCGACTATAGGGGATGAAAATAAAAATATGAAAAAATTAGATAATTTGTTTTTCTTCATTTAGAGCCGATTTAGGTCCATCCGCGATGACCTTCTTTTAAAACGACAATATACAAAAATATGTACATATATATGGCTTGCAATTTTTTTTATAAACTTCGCTTTTCATTTCCCAAACCTCTAGTAAGGTCAATCCAAAAACCTATCTCCAGAACTCACAATTTGGTAAATAATGAAAAAAAAAAACAAAAAAGTTGTCGAACATCTGTTTACACAAGTTGGCTGGTTGGACGAGCCAGCAAGTTTTCAAAACATTTTGAAAACCGTCGAGCTATTGGTCCAGCCAGCAGTTGTTCTCGCGTTTAAATGATCGAGCATGGCTCGACATCCAGCCATGCTGTTGAGCATGTTGGTCCATGTAAACCCCCCTTATATGTCAAATGTGAAAAAAAGTAAAATTTAAACCGTGAAGTAATATTAGCTTCAATGATAATTCAATTGGCAAACAACATCAGTCACCAAAAAAAAGCCCGAGGATGGATAATCCAAAAGTCGCTTAGAAAATTAAATATAGGTATGTATGTTGCGTTAAATTACATTAAATATACATATGTAGTTACAATATACAGGGTGTCCCGGACCTGAGTGGAAGTATTTCAGGGGGTGGTTCTTTGGGTTATTCTAAGAAAAAAATTGTATGGGGGGAAAGTTGTATCTCCCCTCCCTGAGGCAGGGAGGGGCAGTTTCTGAAACATTGACTTCAAATGCAAAAAAAAGCATTAAAAATCAACGGAAACACATTTAATAATGTGCTATAATTTTTTTGAAAGCTAATACTCCATTCTTGTATTTGGTTTTTAAATCAAGTTGTTTAAGCGAATAGTTTTTGAGAAATTAAATTTCAAAGTCAAAATTGAAAAAAAAAATTATGATTTTTTTTTTCTTGAGTCGATATTTTTCCAAATTGTACGTAATTAAAGGCATTTTTTGTGTTCAATATTCAATGCCCTCATTATTTTGTAGTCCATTACCGAAAACCAAACGTAAAAATCTCTCTTAGTTTTTGAGAAATTAAGAAAAAACCAAAGTAGGCCAGGAAAAATAGGTCTCGAGGTTGAAAAAATTAATTCATGAAATTTTAAAATTGGAATCGATGCAGAATTGCCACCTCTATAACATATCCAAAGTCCCCCAAAATCCCCTTATTGGCTTTTTGTGTAGATGCATTTTAAGAGGTGCAGACGGGGGGAATTTAGAGGTCAATCAAACAAAAAAATTTGTTTTGGTAGAACCCAATCATATGATACATGTTTTCAGGGTAGCTTTTAACGCTGAATCTAATAAAACTATATTCAAAATGATACCACCACCCAAAAAAAGTTATAGTCCTTTTTATTTAATGATGACTTTTTTTCAAGTACAACAGGTAAAATATTACCGAAAACCCTTTAAAAATAAAGGTATGTCAATGAAACTTGGAATAAATGTTCCATTTGTCATACGAACAACGAATCAAAAGAGTCCCCAAAAATTTTCATGGTGAAAGGGTGTTTTATTGAGGGGGAGGGGCTAGTGTGGGATTATTACCATAACACCCACGACAAAAACATTACATTCATGAAATTTCCCAAAAATGTTTAATTTGTCATGGCAACCAAGAATGAAAAGAGTTAATACAAATATTTAAGGTCTAAGGGTGTTTTTTTAGGGGAGACGTGGGGAGGTGAAGGTTTATCGAAGCAAAACAATATTTTGGTGCAACCTAGGCATATTACACATGGTTTTAGGGTAGTTTTCAACGCTGGATACAAAGAGACCAAAATCGAAACCATCCGACCACCATAAAAAAAAGTCTTTTTATCGCAAGAATGAATGTATTTTCAGTATAGCAGGTGTGTTGTGGTATTTTGTGTTTGTGTGGATGGGTGGTCTAGGCGGTGTTGTGGGTATTGGTGTTTAGATTGTAAGATAATACTACTCCAGGATATTTTCATTTGGAGCCCGTAGAAGAAGACGAAGATACAGACGATCTTGCTTAACAATAGTAGAATTAAACTTTTTTGTTAAAAATAAAACTAAAAATACTTTGAGTTTCACTTTTATGATTCATTTGTTTTCAGATTTTATTTAATGCCATAAATAGTGAACCGTTTGTATGTTAGTTCATTTTTTTAAAGTACTGTATAATTTATATAACTAGAATTTGCAATTATCATATTCACAGCAGTAAAAATGTTAACTCGTAAATGAAAATATCCTGGAGTAGTATTATCTTACAATCTAAACACCAATACCCGCAACACCGCCTAGACCACCCATCCACACAAACACAAAATACCACAACACACCTGCTATACTGAAAATACATTCATTCTTGCGATAAAAAGACTTTTTTTTATGGTGGTCGGATGGTTTCGATTTTGGTCTCTTTGTATCCAGCGTTGAAAACTACCCTAAAACCATGTGTCATATGCCTAGGTTGCACCAAAATATTGTTTTGCTTCGATAAACCTTCACCTCCCCACGTCTCCCCTAAAAAAACACCCTTAGACCTTAAATTTTGTATGAACTCTTTTCATTCTTGGTTGCCATGACAAATTAAACATTTTTGGGAAATTTCATGAATGTAATGTTTTTGTCGTGGGTGTTATGGTAATAATCCCACACTAGCCCTTCAATAAAACACCCTTTCACCATGAAAATTTTTGGGGACTCTTTTGATTCGTTGTTCGTATGACAAATGGAACATTTATTCCAAGTTTCATTGACATACCTTTATTTTTAAAGGGTTTTCGGTAATATTTTACCTGTTGTACTTGAAAAAAAGTCATCATTAAATAAAAAGGACTATAACTTTTTTTGGGTGGTGGTATCATTTTGAATATAGTTTTATTAGATTCAGCGTTAAAAGCTACCCTGAAAACATGTATCATATGATTGGGTTCTACCAAAACAAATTTTTTTGTTTGATTGACCTCTAAATTCCCCCCGTCTGCACCTCTTAAAATGCATCTACACAAAAAGCCAATAAGGGGATTTTGGGGGACTTTGGATATGTTATAGAGGTGGCAATTCTGCATCGATTCCAATTTTAAAATTTCATAAATTAATTTTTTCAAGGTTCCCCATACGATTTGAGCTATTTTTCCTGGTCTAAAGGTACTTTTACCAAAAAAAGCCCGAAAAAGTATTAAATTATGTATAATTCATGAATAAATTCATTTTTTCGGGCTTATTCGGGAAAAGTACCTTTTGTTTGTTCTTAATTTCTCAAAAACTAAGAGAGATTTTTACATTTGGTTTTCGGTAATGGACTAAAAAATAATGAAGGCATTGAATATTGAACACAAAAAAAGCCCTTAATTACGTAAAGTTTTGAAGAATATCGACTTAAGAAAAAAAATCATATTTTTTTTTTTTAATTTTGAATTTGAAATTTAATTTCTCAAAAACTATTCGCTTAAACAACTTGATTTAAAAACCAAATACAAGAATGGAGTATTAGCTTTCAAAAAAATTATAGCACATTATTAAATGTGTTTCCTTTGATTTTTAAGGTTTTTTTTTGCATTTGAAGTCAATGTTTCAGAAACTGCCCCTCCCTGCCTCAGGGAGGGGAGATACAACTTTCCCCCCATACAATTTTTTTCTTAGAATAACCCAAAGAATCACCCCCTGAAATACTTCCACTCAGGTCCGGGACACCCTGTATAAAAAATTGTTTAAGTCTTACAAAATTTCTTTTTATTTAAAATTCAATTCAGAAGCTTTTTTCACAAGCTTACGCTTCCTTACTCTACTCATAATTTGAATTTCAAAAAAGCCCGTCTTACCTAGCTACTCACTTTCAAAAACTTTAATTCCGTACCTTCATTTTTCATAATTATAGTCCAACCTAACCTACAATACAACCGTATGAATGAGTCGGTCAGTGACCGGTTTTCATATATCTCCAAAAAACAAAACAACGATAGCAAAAAAAACTAGGTATACAAACATTTCATTCGCACCGTGCCGTTGCATGCCGCCGCCGCCGCCTCGCCCGTCGTCGGTCAGTCCCAGTAGATTCTTTCTGCACATAAATATAATGAATGCTTGCGTGTGTGCACTTCTGCAGCTCTGTCTGCTATGAATAGCATGTTGTGCATATGTCTCTCTCTGCTGAGAAAAGAAAAGCATAAGAGAGAAAGTTAAAATAATTTGCTAAGAAGAGAATCGCACATTCTTTCACTAACACATTTAAATGCATTTACATGAGTTCTGAGTTTGCTTCTGCGGTAGACCTACCCTTTAGTCTCATTTTTTTTTCAAATATGCTTTTTTTTTGCTGCAAATGCTTCCTTAAGGGTAGGTCTACCGCAGAAGCAAACTCAGAACTCATGTAAATGCATTTAAATGTATTAGTGAAAGAATATGCGATTCTCTTATTAGCAAATTATTTTAACTTTCTCTCTTATGCTATTCTTTTCTCAGCGCAGAGAGACATAATGCACAACATGCTATTCATAGCAGACAGAGCTGCAGAAGCGCACACAAGCAAGCATACATTATATTTATATGCAGAAAGAATCTACTGGGACTGACCGACGACGGGCGAGGCGGCGGCGGCGGCGGAGGCGACGGCATGGTGCGAATGAAATTTTTGTATACCTTGTTTTTTTTTGCTATCGTTGTTTTGTTTTTTGGAGATATATGAGAACCGGTCACTGACCGACTCATTCATACGGTTGTATTGTAGGTTAGGTTGGACTATAATTATCTAAAAACAAAGCTAATGATCTTTAAATGAACTCGGTACGATGGTTTTCTTAAGTACATTTTTCATTTGAAAAAAAAAGTATTTTTTTCCATACAGAATTGACTATCTCAAAAACTGATCAATGGTTATGCTTGAAAAAAATTGTCCTATAATTAAGGGCACAACAAGTAATATTTTCACAAAGTTTCATTTAAATTCAACTATTTTTGGAAAAATAAAAAATAAAAAACAAAAAGCAGAAAAAAATACGGGTTTTCGCCAATATCTCGGAAGCTTTGAGGTTACGTTAAAAAGTCATATATGTGAAAGCTGTAGATTTTTGCCAGATCTACAACATTTCTATTGAACACTTTTCATTTTGGGGTCAACTTTAGTCGGAAAACGCAATAATACAATTTCCCCCCTCTTTTTCACCCCCCAAATCCGCCCTCAAACTCCGCTTCTGGGAAATAGATTTTTTTTACATACCTTATAACCCCCATCACCATATTCAATCGTTAAACTGCTGTTGACAACATTTTTTTTATAAATGTGTAAAAAGCCTCCACTAATATATTTAATTTTCTAAGCGACTTTCGGATTATATATCCATCTTCGGGCTTTTTTTGTTTTTTTTTTTCATTATTTAGCAAATTGTGAGTTCTGGAGATAGGTTTTTGGATTGTACATAACCTTACCAGAGGTTTGGGAAATAAAAAGCGAAGTTTATAAAAAAAAAATTGCAAGCCATATTTATGTACATATTTTTGTATAGTAGGGTGGTCTTTTAAAAGAAGGTCATCGCGTATTGGGCCTAAATCGGCTCTAAATGAAGAAAAACAAATTATCTAATTTTTTCAGATTTTTTTTTCATCCCCTATAGTCGCTGTAGGGGTAAATTAAATTTCCCCTTTTTTTGCATGCTAGGAAATTCACGTAAAATCTGCCAAAAAAATCAGAACTTTTAAAAATTAGTTAAACAGCAACGGCAACATTTACTGTAATGTTTTGTAGCTTTTTGGAAAGCCAGAAGTCCATTCTTACGGTTTGTTTTAAAATTAAGTTGTTTTGATGAATAGTTTTGGTGCAAACCAACCAACCCTTTTTCTCGCAACATCCCTAAAACGCCACGAAAGATAGATACATATACCTACTTGAAATTTAACCAAGACATAACTTCTCCAACGACACATTCAAGTTAACACGATACATTTCCATTCACATTCCCATTCACACTCCCATTTACATTCCTACCCAATTTCCGTTGCTAACAATGCAGACACCTACTTTTGTCAAATCAGCATTATCAAAAATATTATATTTGTTATTTGTTATGAAAATCATATTCTTGGAAATCAAATAATATTTTATTTGTTAATTTTGCAATTTCTTAGAAATTAAAACATTTACATTAATCAACTTTTTGTTAATTTTGCAATAACGAATTCTTGGAAACTAAAAAATATTGTTAAAGAATTATATTTTATAAATAGAAGAGAAACAAATCAATAAAGTTACTCTTCGTTAGTCAACCAAACCAAACTGTGTTTTTTTACATCGAGTTGTTGCAACTTCGATAACTTTCATATCATGTCTACTCAGCTAAAAAAAAAACATTGGTTGTCAACGCATTCTGAGTTCTGAGATCCCAAAAGAAATGAAAACATTATACAATTACAAAAAATCACAACAAAGAAATGTGACAGCGCATGTGCGATACGCTTGACCACGATAACTAACCTCCCACCCTCCCTTTCAAATTTTTCTGAACCACCACCGACACATGAACTTATAAAAAAATATTCATCCAAAACACAAGTCCGAAACGAGAAATAAAGAAGAAGAAAAAAACTATATCACGCAACATACAAGCAAAAAATATGCCATATACTTTTTCCCACTTGTACTACACTCCGCCTCCCAACCTCTATGTAATAATTTTCCTATCCAAACATCGAACTGTCAACTGAAGAAAAAATGCATTTCAAACAGGTTTTTTTTATATGGATATATATTCTGATTCTGCTGCGAGATTAGAAAAGAAGAAAAAAACTACATATGTACATATGTAGCTATACCATATTAGAAAAATATATATGAGAACAAACAAGAACAAAATATATGACAGCGCATGTGCGATATTTGTTCTGCAGAGAGAACAAAGAGAGTTGGCGCTGATACTGCAGTGGATTTCCTCTGAACTGCACACTTCCTTGTGTGCGTGTGGAAAGCATTTTTTTGTTAAAAAACGCAAAAAAGACCTCTTTTTAAAAATGTATATAAAAAAAAGTAATGAATGTTATGACTTTTTTTTATTGAATCTAATAGCAAAAATATCAAAAAAAAATAATAAAAATAATTTTAACTTGTAAAGATTCTCCTTTTTTCACAATAACATTGCACATCTGAAAATGTTAAACTGCTATTTTTAATGAGTAAATTTAATAAAAAAAATTTTTTGAAAGGCCTATGTCTTAGATAATTCACTAGACCAATTATTAGAATGAACATCAGAAATATTAAAATTAAACCTGGGAAGCCCATGACTTTGAAGTTTAAAAATGGTATTATTGCTATTTTTCTGTTAAAACGCCCTGTTTAACAAGCTACACATGAATTTTAAAGGATTCACTGTTTGCATGAAGTCATATTCTGATATTTTTATTTTACTTCATTGAAAAAAAATAAAAAATATAAAAGTTATACTTCAAAACGTTCGTTCAAAGTGATATAATTTCACATGATTTTTTTCAAATGTTTTTTTTTTTTTTTTTTGAAGAGTCTATTCCCTAAAACCTGTTTTATATTTTCATTAAACCAAAAAAAAATAGTAAAAAAATTATTCTAATAGCAGCCCTTTACTTTGAAAAATTGAGTCCGATTTTCTAAAAAAATAAACCACTTCTTTCCTTCATAAAAGTATTTAATTGACTATATATATAATTTTAATTGATATTCGTGTATGCGTTTATTCATTAGCAATGTAAAAAACCAAATTTCAACAAATTGTCTTCACAAATAACAAAGTTATGTAACTATTAGTTAACGCTCTAACATCAAAATGTGAGGGAAACCTACCCTACGTAGATGCATATTCTGGGAATAAATTACGTCGCACATAGGAGCATTTGCATGAAAAAACTGGTCAAAATTATTTTTTTGTCTTAGTGACCTAATTTTCATCTGAAACTTAAATTTATACCGTTTTAAAGTATTTCCATTCTTTAAAACAGAAATAAATAATTGTGGGTTTTTTTTAATTTTGTCTACCCATGGGCTTATGGATATGTGTGAAACTTCTATTACATTTTTGACCAAAAAAGGTAATAAAACAAATCAATTTTTTTTTAATCGAAGGTTGAAGGTTTGGTTTGCCATATTGCATACAAAAAACTTTCGAATAATTTCGAATAATAAAAACAAATTGTTCAAAAATAATACCTTTGGAAAAAACGGCAATTTTAAATAATTTTTTTCTCAAAAAGGAGGAAATATGAGGAAAATGTTTTGGAAAGGAAACACGTTACCTCGATTAGAATCAGAACACAAGTGATCAATTTATTAGATAGGAGAAAAGTACGTAAAAAAAAAGTACAACTAGCAATTCATGTATGTACATTATGTATTATGTATTAGCAAAATATGTACAGTGAGTCAAAGTTAATTCAATTACTTTTGTTAAATGATGAACAAATTATAACACTCCCACTTTCATCTATATAAAAAAGTAAATAATAAATGCAAAATTCAAAAAAGTTAACATGAAAAAGAAAATTATGTTTTCAAAGGAATTATTCCAATTTCTTTTCGAAAATATTCAAATTTTGGCCTTGCTAAAGGCTTGGTAAACAAATCTGCTAATTGATGATCAGTAACAATGTATTTTAGCTCAAAGACATTATCCTGAAATTTTTCACGTATGAAGTGAAACTTCACCTCAATGTGCTTACTTCTTTTGTGAAACTCTGGGTTTCGCACCAATTTTATCACACTCTGGTTGTCAATGTAAAGATGAGGACGGCCAATTTCATCAGGAAGTAGATCATGCATAAGACGCCTCAGCCACACCATTTCCTTTACTGTCTAAGCACCGGCCATGTACTCGGCTTCCATAGTTGATAGGGCAACACATGACTGTCTTTGTGACGCCCATGATATAGGTGACTGTCCAAGTAAAATTACACAACCACTTGTTGAACGTCTTGTGCCAGAATCACCAGCAAAATCTGCATCCCTGAAACAATTCATGGTTAAAATAGAATTTGTGTTAAAATTATACCATAGTGCATTGTTCCCTTAACGTATCGGATAATACGTTTCACCGCCTTGACCTGAATTATGTTTGGATTGTCCAAATATCTGCTAACAATCCCGAGAGCGTATGATATATCAGGCCTGGTACCAATTGCCAGGTACATTAGGCTTCCCACGGCCTCACGGTATGGAAAACTATGTTCTTCTGCCGTCGCTCCAATGTTACCCATCAAAACAGATGGATCAGCTGGTGTCATCACCGGATTTGCATCACACATGTTAAACTTTGACACAATTTTTTCAGCATAACTCCTTTGCCTAAGTGAAATCGCTCCATCCTTTGCCCTGTTGATCTCCAGTCCGAGAAAGCACTTTGCCTCATACACCTTAACTTCAAAGACATCTCTCAAATGATCAATTAGTTTTTCGATATCCACACACTTTTTTCCAGCAATTAAACCATCATCAATATAAATAGCGACAATTATATCATCTCCCACTAAAACACAGGAATCCGCTTCTGATGGTTTCAGATTAAATGAGCAAAGAAAATCCATGAACTTTTTGTTCCAGCATCTGGAAGCCTGCTTCAAACCGTAAATGCTCCTTCTTAATCTACATACGCGATCACTACCATCTTCGAATCCTTTTGGTTGGTGCATATTAATTTCTTCCTCTAAGTCACCATAAAGGAATGCAGTTTTGATGTCAAACTGTCTTAGATGCATTTTTTTATTTGCTGCAATCGCAAGAATCATTCGTATAGATGCAAATTTGGCTACGGGACTAAAAGGCTCCTTATAATCTACATCGTATTGTTGGGAAAACCCTTTCACAACCAACCTTGCTCGGAAACGTTCGGGCTCAGTGCACGCAGCATCTTTAATTTTAAAATTAAAGATGCTGCGTGCACTTAATTTTAAAATTAAAGATGCTGCGTGCACTGAGCCCGAACGTTTCCGAGCAAGGTTGGTTGTGAAAGGGTTTTCCCAACAATACGATGTAGATTATAAGGAGACTTTTAGTCCCGTAGCCAAATTTGCATCTATACGAATGATTCTTGCGATTGCAGCAATTAAAAAATGCATCTAAGACAGTTTTGATATCTAAGACAGTTTTGATATCAAACTGTCTTAGATGCATTTTTTTATTTGCTGCAATCGCAAGAATCATTCGTATAGATGCAAATTTGGCTACGGGACTAAAAGTCTCCTTATAATCTACATCGTATTGTTGGGAAAACCCTTTCACAGCCAACCTTGCTCGGAAACGTTCGGGCTCAGTGCACGCAGCATCTTTAATTTTAAAAACCCATCGGTTGTCAATAGCTCGTTTGTTGTGTGGCAACGATACTAGATCCCACGTGCTGTTTTTTGTTAAAGCCGCAATTTCTTATCTCATAGCATCCTGCCATCTACCCTGATCCTTTGACTTGAGAGCATCTTCATACGCTGAAGGCTCTTGCTTATCAGCAACAAAAGCATGTGAATCCAGTACAGCTACCATAGAATTTGAACGATTACGACCACTTCGAAGCCATTCATTAAGAAGCAAACTTTCACCATTCCCATCATCTCGACCTTCTGCATCAGCATAATCATTATCCTCGATTTCACCAACAGTCTGCAAAACTTCAGCATTCCCATCATCTTGACCTTCTGCATCAGCATATTCATCATCCTCAGTTTGTCCATTCTTGTTTGTTCCATTCACATTATCACCAGCCAGACCACCATGAATACTGTCATCAGTCAATTCTTCAACTTTTACATTTTCGATCACATCACATGTATTCTCCTTTGAATGCTGTATAATATTTTTCTGGTTACAGCTCATGACAACTTCTTCCGTTGAAGAGGGTAGCTTCTTAAATAAAACATCACGCTTAGTTTCTACTTTAGTAGTCCCTGGAAAATAAATGCGACACCCTTTTACATTTTCAGCAAACCCAACGAAAATACCAAATTGCGACTTGGCGTCCCATTTACGACGTTTTTGTTGAGGAATATGTGCATAGCACTCTGCACCGAAAACCTGCATGTCTGTTGGATTGAAATCGTGCGCTTTCCCAAACCATAAATCACATGCGCTTTTTCTAGCTACTCCAGTCGGACCTGTCCTATTAAGGATGAAAACCGCATGATTTACTGCCTCCGCCCACAACTTTAATGACATATTTTTCGCATAAATCATTGTTCTCCCAGCCTCCACAATTGTCCGTAATTCCCTCTCTGCCCTTCCATTTTGTTGCGGGGAATAAGGAACAGAAGTCTGGTGTAAGACACACTCGTCTTTTAGAATCGATTTCCCTTCAGAGTTGATGAATTCAAGTCCGTTGTCCGTCCTAATACATTTAACCTCCATCCCAGTTTCAATTTTAGCCTTTTTTAAGAAATCTCTTATACAGCTTGAAACTTCAATTTTTGATTTCAAAAAGTAGAACACACGATAGCGTGAAAAATCATCTTTAAATAAGAGAAAGTACTTAGACCCGCCAAAAGAAGTTTCCTGCATCGGGCCGCATAAATCAGAGTGAACGAGTTCCCCTACAAACTTTGCCCTACTGTCACTTTTTGGAAACGGTAACCTATGAGACTTACCTAGAGCACATGCACCGCAGAAGAAATCGTCACTATCAGTAAACTGTATTTTTTGATCAGTAAGAAACGTGCGTACATAAGTTGCATTTTGGTGGCCAAGCATTTCATGCCAATGTGAAATTGATTGTATAACCATGCCCACATTTGCACTAGATGGGATCTCAATTTTAAAGAGCATTTTAAACAAAGAATGCTGTCGCACTCCCACTGCTACGGTAGATCCATTAGATAGCAATTTACACTGATCTTTGTTAGAAACTAGATTCAAGTTTTTTATCGAGAGCAGCGTTTGCGGAAAAAAGATTCAGGGTCAAGTCTGGTACATAAAATACACTTGATAAATACTTTGGAACCCACTGCTTACTATCAAATGCAAGGATATTAATATCCCCACTGCCAAGTGCACAAATTGTTTTGCCATTCCCAATCCGTACTAACTGTGGATCATCAAACTTTTTGTAATTCACCATCCAGTCTCTCCGAAATGACATGTGGTCACTCGCTCCCGAATCAAGAAACCAGTCTTCCAAATTCAGAGCAACATTCGCTGAGCCATCAGCTACCATCGTGCATACGAAAGCATCCCTTTGTTCCCCCTTCTGAGCGACACTTGCCCTTCTTGATGGACACTCGTTTTTCCAGTGGCCAGGTTTTTTACATAAGAAACATTTCCCAGGTTTCTTTGCCCTGCTGTTGTAGTTCGTCTTCGAGTTTTGCCACTTTGCTGTTCTGTTTGCCACCATTGCACTGTTATCAACATGTACCGATATCTGAGAGGATAACCGTGATTCTTCCATTATGAGTCGCACCGTTAGATTCTCAAGCGTTTTTTGTTCTGCCTGTGTGGAGTCCCATGCTGCATAGAAATGGTTAAACTCAGGAGGTAACGTCATCAAAATTTTCGTCATGAGCATAGACGAAGAGATATTTTCACCAAAATCTTTTAGTTGTTGCACTATTGTCTCAAGTCTCGATATACTCGTAGCAATATCTTCACTAGGATCTTTCTGGAAATTATAAAATTTTTGCTGGAGCAAGTTAATGTTTGTCTGTGCCTTTTGCTCATATACCGATTCGAGCTTTTTCCACATCTGATGTGCCGAGCTATAATTTAATATATGCAAAAGTGGCTTTTTCCCTACACTCATGATAATGATTTTTTGTGCCCTATTATCCAGTGTTTCCCATTCCGCTACCTTCTCCGGAGCTTCTGGTCTTTGGAGCTCCCCACTAACAACACTATACAAATTACTCGCATTCAGGATAACCTTGATTTGGAACTTCCAAATACTCTACTGGTCACCACCCATGAGTTTCTCTATCTTCAAAGAATCATTAACCTCCATTTTTTATGAGCAGAATAAAAGTGAAAACAAGTTTGATGCGCTACCGAAAATTACCCTTTGTGATGCAAAAGAAAACCAATCTTTTATCCGCATGCAAATTGATTAATTAATTTCCGCGCTTTACCATTTACTTTTATCTCAAACTATAAATCGAACTCTATACCAAAATTATCATGAGATCAAATTTCAAACGGTTTTACAGCGGACTTGGGTCTGGGCCCATAACCTATTGAAAGGAAACACGTTACCTCGATTAGAATCAGAACACAAGTGATCAATTTATTAGATAGGAGAAAAGTATGTAAAAAAAAAAAGTACAACTAGCAATTCATGTATGTACATTATGTATTATGTATTAGCAAAATATGTACAGTGAGTCAAAGTTAATTCAATTACTTTTGTTAAATGATGAACAAATTTTAACAGTACAAAACACTGAGACCTAATAGTTTGCTTTAAAAAAAAATTTACAACCCGACAGCACCCGGCAGTATAACAAAAACACTTTACTGTACAAAAAAATACATAAACTTCTTGACTTTTTGATGAATCAATGTTTGCCCATGAACATAGATATTAGTCGATGAAATCAAATAAATCAAACGTTGAAATTAAGTATACACCATTGTCTCTAACATTCATTAATAAAAATTTTTTCAACTCACTTTAAAAAACATAAAACACCAACTTCAAATTGGTGAAAATAGAGCCCATTGCGAATGCAGGCGTGCCTACTAAATTGCTCTAGATTCTGACTAGCTGTCTGAAGAGGTGGTGTTGTGGGGGTCAACTTTGAGACTGGTTTATGATAATACGGTTAATCAGCTACGAGCAAAACCAATTTGGGGGGCTTTCAAAATAGTTTTATTTTTTCAATTTTGTCCGGTTTTTGAGGTAAAATGCTCCTTAGTGCGTCGGTCCAAACATTCCTTCCTCTCCAAATAATACCTCACAATAAACATTCCATGCAAAAACAACGTAAGTCAATTGACTTTAGTGGTTTTTGCAAGCACTACTAGATGGTTGAAGTAGTTATATCTAATTTTGGCTACGGGTTAAATATATTGAAACATGATAAATTAAAACATGTGACATGTTAAAATGTTAATATGTTAATATTTAAGTATAATTTAAAAAAAAAAACTTTGATTTTGTTTAAATTATTGTATACTACTGACCCCGTTTCTTGCTAAAACAACGTAAGTCACCCATTTCTTGCTAAAACAACGTAAGTCAAGAACGGATTTTCAGACTTTTTTCATTATTAATATTGATAAACTGTGAATATTTTTTTATATTTCAATCCTTTAAAACTCTAATACTATATTGAGCCCAAAAAAGACCTTTAAAACTAGTTTAATATTAAATTAAACAGTTTTTATTGATTCCTGAAAATTTCTAATTGTGTGACTTAAGTGGTTTTTGAAATGACCGATTCAGTTGTTTTCGATAGCAATCACCGTTCATGTGTTTTCAAATGCCGATATCTCCTAAACGATCAGTCGGAGAAAAAAATTGCGTTAACATTTCTTATAGAAAATTATATGATCTACAAGATTTGTATGAAGTATTTCTTCATAGCATTAACCGTTTAAAAGTTATGAGCGAAAAACCAAATTTTTGACATTTGACCTTGAATAACTTCTAACGCGCACACGATTTGTCAATGGACTTTTGGGTGAGTATTCCTTATACCAAAATAAAGATTAATGCATTTAAAAATCTTCACTTGAAGTCAGGGACGAAGCGTCCCTATAATGAGTGGAATGAGTGCTTCCGTTGAACAAATTAAAAAATCGTAGGAGCAAAGAATTAAATTCGAACTTGCAAATCGTATTCATTTTCCCGTTATGATATACCTATTTACCTTTATTTTCTACTATAGTCAAATCTTCATTCTGTGAATTAAACTCCAACATCATTATGAGAACATTATCATCTTTTACCAAAATTACTATAGAATGCAATGCGTAACTGATATGCATTCTTTACTGTCGCTTTCTTAAATCAATTTCAAAATACTCTACTACTCCAACCAAATTGAGATAACATAACCCACCACTATTCATATAATGCTCACACAAAAGTGCTTCATAAAAAACTAGAATGCACAACTGGCATTCCATTATTTCGCATACTTAGCTTAGATCCCAACACAAAGTGAAAGTAATTTTTTTTTGTTTCTCGCCATTTGACCAACGTGTGAAGAATGAGTTTAGTGAATGCATTCTGAATATTTCATGAAACAAAACTAGAGATAGAGAGAAAAACAAAGATGCATCTATTGAGTTGCGTATTGTCTCACACTGTTAATGAGTTAAATTTCATAGAAGAAAGGGTTAGAAAAGATATTTTTTATGTGAGTGGGAATAGGAAATAAACAAAGAGCCGATTTAAGGTGGTAGTTTTTTAATTAATTTCGTGGCCGTGTGCGATATAAGCAATCTACCTGTTTTCTATTGTTATATTCTTTTTGGGAACAAATATGAATTCATGTAACTGTGCTCTAGAACAGCGGTTCCCAAGCTTTTTAAGCTGTGGAACCCTAAACAATGCCCACTTATACAACTTCATATCCACACAAACAAAACAAACACATTCTTCAAAACTCGAAAATCTCAAGGAAATACAAGCTAAAAATCTTGGAATCACTTTGAATGATGAATGGTTTGTCAATAAAACTAACATAGAATTTCCAAATGAAGCAAAATGGCTACTTTCGCTAGGAGACAAATTTGCTTTACCCATCAACTCATCAAAATTTTTTACCAATACATATTCTAGCAGACATAGAGCAAACAGTTCAAACAATAGAAGATGACACTGAAAAGGATGTAACTAGATCCAAAATTGGTAGCAAAATATCGGAATATAAAAGAAAATTAAAAAATACATCAAATGAAAAATTTATTTTAAAATCATATAAAATAACAAAGAAATTTCTATACACTCATAAAGACAACATCATAATCACGAAAGCAGACAAAGGTAATAAGACAGTTATAATGTAACAAAAAAGATTATGAAGTAAAAATGAATGAGCTGCTTGAAGACAAAAACACATACAAGACAATTAGAACGGATCCAACACAAAAATTACAAACAACTAATAACACACTCGTTAACGAACTCTTCAAAAATGAGCATATCGATCGCTGGCAGAAAAATAATTTACACTGCTCAGCAGCCACAGCTCCGAGATTGTATGGACTTCCAAAGATCCATAAACCAGGCCTACCCCTACGTCCAATACCATCATCTATGAATGTTCCCTGTTACAATTTTTCCAAATACATCGGAACAATTATTAAGAACATCATATCAGACAAATACAACGTAAAAAGCTCTTTCCAACTCAAAGAAAACTTACAAAATGTAGCGTTGGAAGATGAAGACGTAATGGCTTCATTTGATGTTGTTTCGTTATTTACTAATATCCCTACTTATTTGGCAATTAAAATTTCCTAAAAGAGTGGGATACAATAAAAAATCACACGACAATACCAAAACAAAAGTTTCCTAAACTCCTCGAATTTTGTCTGCGAGACAACAACTATTTCAAGTATAACGATAGATTTTATACGCAAACTTATGGCATGCCAATGGGCAATCCCCTGTCTCCTACAATCGCAGACGTAATTTTGGACAAGCTTCTGGATGACACCATCGAGCAACTTGATAAAGTAGGCAAACACATAAAATTTATCGCTAAATATGTAGATGATATCTTCGCCATCGTTAAAAGTAAAGAAAAAGACACAATTCTTAACACTCTCAATTTATACCACAACAAAATTCAATTTACAATAGAAAACGAACACAACAATAACCTACCATATCTAGACCTACTACTACACAGAGAAAACAAAAAAATAACATTCAATTGGTATTCTAAACCAACTTCATCAGGACGTATGGTTAACTTTCATTCTACCCAACCAATAAAGCTAGCCCTAAACGACGAACATGCTCGCCGAACTTGTTCGTGCTCGCTATATATTCGTCGTGTAGGGGATGGTTCGCGAACGGCTCGCTGTTGGCGAAAAATTTCGATTTTGTCGTGTTTGTTGGCTTCGATGTTCGCCATGTAGGGCCATGTTCGCGAGCAAACCTCATTTTTGCTGTGAAATTACAACAACGCAACGACTTGCGCTTCTTTATCGCACATGCTTACGCTTTGAAGAATCAACACGAAATGAATGTTCGCCAAATGTGTTCGTCGTGTAGGGGATATCGCAAAAGAACAAGTTCGGCGAGCATGTTCGTCGTTTAGCGCTACCTTAAGACAAAAAATTAACACTGCATTCAATTTCATAAATAAAGTTTTAGACCTCAGCGACAAGATGTACGAATCAGAAAATATAACAAAAATAAAAACAATATTAAAAACAAATAACTACCCATACTATATAATAAACAACCTCCTAAGAAAAAGAACAGAAAACTTAAAAGCAAAAACAAATCATGACAAAAACAAATATTCAGGAACTATAGTTGATAAAAGGGACGAAAAGTTTTTCTCTATACCATATGTTCCAAATTTGACAGACAACAAAAATTTACATAGAATGATTAAAAAAGAGAATGTATCATTCGCACATAAATCAAATCTCACGCTTAAATCAATTTTTACAAACAACAAATCTAAAATACAAAAACAACAACAACACAACGTAGTTTATGAAATTGAGTGCAAAGGAAAAGAGAACGAAAAATGTGATCTAGTTTACTTCAGGGTTGCAAAAGTCGATACAATTGTATTTTTTTCGACACACTCGACGTTGCTAAAGTACACAAATACACTTTTAAAAAATTTGATACACTTTTGCATTCAACGAAAAAGATATCGTTAATTTTAAAGAAAATCATATGATCTTTCAAAATGTATACTGTGGAACCGAAGCTGACAACGAATAACAGAAGAAATAAATATGATTAAGACAGTTTGTTCAAGAAGATTTAAGAAAATGGCATCTACAAAATCCCGATTTCAACAATCTCGCAGAATTAAACGGTATTGCAAAAAATTCCCACAGTTTTGTATTAAAAGTTTCGCATATGTATGTGTATGTACCTAATAGTTAAGTAACATAATAGTCTAAGAGCCGTTAGCAAATTTTGTGGGTGAACGCATAACCAAAATATGAATATGAGGGATTGTAGGTGCATGCATCTTGATATCGAATACAAAAGTCTGTCAGGATTTTTTTTGGCGTCCGTAGTGGGGACGAGAGATTGAAAATAGCGGGTTTGCCTTCATTTATTAAAAACTAGATAACCCGGTGAACTTCGTTTCACCATAAATTAATTTAAAAAAAATTGAGTGTAACTCTCCATAGGCGGACGTTGTATCGCATTAGAAAATACAGTTGATGGCAAACTCCGAATATAATTTTGAACAACTCCACTCCCGATGGCCACACTACCAAACATTCTTTTTTTTCATATATTAGGTTTAGAAGATCGTGGTCACCTCACTTTGTAATAGAATATTTTTTAAATAGGCTAGGCTATAGAACTTCTGAGGAATACTTGATAGCCTGGTACAGTGAAATCTACAATAAGCGAACACTCATCGTCACCTCTTTTTTGTCTGGTTATCAGAGCTGTCGTAAAGAGAAAGATTGCCCAATGGCAACCTACTCTTTTTGGCATCGCAAAAAAATCACTTGGAAAATAAGAGCTGTAAAACATTTACAATGCCGAAACGCGGTGGAGAAATAGGAATGACACACTCTAAACTAAAGTTAACTTATTGTTACCCAGGAGATCCCGTACTTAGCTCTCAAAGCAACAGTAATCTGTTTGGTTATTAGTTTGCTTTTGTATTGAAAACAAAAATTCGAAACTGTTTAGAAAACAGATCCTTTGCTTCTTCCATTGTGTCCGTTTGTTGTGACGTTTTCTATTTGAAATGAGCAAAAATAAGTGCCAGAGTCAGTAAAGGAGTTTCCGTATAAACTATAAAGGAACGCAATTTGTATATGAGAAATTCGAGAAAAGAGTTGGTTCGCAAAAATATGTCCGTTTAAGGGAATTTTCCGCTTATCGTAGCTATCCGCAAATAGAGCTTTCACTGTATTTATACCTAGTTGAAATTTGGTGGGGTGATAATTTTTTTTTTATTTAAAATCATTTAAAAAAGCTAGATCCTTAAAAATACTCATTTCTTAAGGCCATTTTATAACTTCAATCCTTCAAACACAAATATCAATTTTTAGAATCTGACCGGAAGTCTCTTAGATTAAAAAAAATCAAACAAAGTACATAGATACCCGACCCCATTGCTGGTTCACAAAACCAATTTCTTACCAATTCCGAAGGTCACTTGAAACTTTTGAAAAGGATAAGGCTGTTGATGGAAATAAGAAGACATATGGCCTTTTCGATTGGAGTCAGAATGACAGATCTTCTTCCTCTTCTAGTCAAGTCAAGGTCTTCCAGATTTCCAATCAAAAAGGCCATTCATTTTTCACTGTCTGCAATATTTTGTAGTTCAATGGTTCATCATTTTTTAATTTTTGCTAATTTTGCAGAATGCGCTGAAATTTCAAAATGCAATTTTCGTCCCCACGAACTATCTTGGACTATACAAAATATTCTGTATTAACAATTTATTTACATTAGTTATACCGAACCGATCCTAATCCTTAGTAATTTTATATTGTAAGTGAATGAAATAGACTGCACTTAAAAATCTCGTTTTGATATTCTGGCCCTTGCGATCAAGATTCGAATTACCTTCAAGCTATACCATCCTTTCGCTTCTCAGAGTGCATCTCACTTACTTTTTTTGGTGTAAACATACGTATTCATCCCGCTATGTTTCTAGCTTATTCTTCTTATTTTTACTTTTCAAAAGGAAAAAAAACAAACGAAACAAATTATATGCATATAGACCTTCATCCCTTGATTCTGACCTTTTAGACTAATTCCATCACCAATCCGCGTTTAGCACCTGAGAATAAAGTTTAAATTTTCTCATGAAGTAAACCTTTATATATCCGTGGCGGTCGTGAAGAACCAGGTAAGTCGAGATACCTGAAGTGAATTATTGTTGATAACATTTTACGAAATTTTATTTAGTTTTACCCTTATGTAATATTTTCCTAATGCATCTGAAAATACATTACGAACACTTTTTTCCACATTAGCATGGTTTTGTGTATGATATTCAACATAAACCCCGACCTTATAAACTTTTTAAGAGTTTGAGTTACCTGGTTCTTCACGAACGCCACGGATATTTAGTTCCTCTTAGCTACCAAAAGTCATGTTCATGGTCTTCAACTATGAATGTAGTTCAATGGGCTAAAACCTACCATTTTTGACTTTTTTTAGAAATTTTGCAAAATGCACTAAAATTAAAATATTCAAAATGTAAGTCTTTGATCCCCCTAAAACATCTTGGATAGTAAAAATACCCCGTATCAACAGTTTATTTGCATTTTACCAAACCGATCCCAAGGCATTTTCTTATGGGTTAAGTATAACTTTGGCCACACTTTAAATTCTCGTTTTTAAAATCCGGTCCTCGATTAACGGAATTCCTGCCAGACTTTTGTATTCGACTCGACTGTAATATTAATTTTTTAATTTTATTTTGTCAAACAAAAATTTCATAATAATTGATTGATTGATGTTTTCAAACTCAATTTGATTTATTTATTTTTTTTATGTAAAACAGGCACTCAAATTGCATTTTTGCATGTTACTGGCAAAACGCAAGACCAATTTAGACCAAACTTCATTTAAACACCCACCGGTTCATACCAAACACTTTTTGAAAAGAATCATCCAAATCGGTTCAGTCGTTTTTGAGCTTTTGCAGGACTAACGCACAACGATTGATTTTTATATATAAGAAGAAGATAAGAAATGATGTTCCGTCAGGCACGTAGCCAGAGGGGGGGCTTGAGGGGCTGAAGCCCCACCCGAAAATCTAAACAAAACTTTAAACCTTTCTAATATATTAAATTCAAATCTATAAAAATAAGGAGACTATCCAGGTAGGAATTGTTTATTTGAATTTAGCTAAAGTTCTCAACTACTTGAAAATACTTCGTTAAAAAGCAAGACACTATTTAGATATGTTTAAAATTTTGTATTGAATTTTGAAGACTTTAGGTATTTTATTTAACTCTAAAAGCTATTAAAATGAGGAGAATATTCTACATATGTATACCTACATTTTATTTTATTTGGAATTGGGATCAGTAAACGATTTCAGTTATTGCCAAAAAATTGCAAATTAAAAACAACCACAAATTCTATAAGATTTCAGAGTAAAACAAACCAAAATAAATAAAAATAGTGATATGCGCGTTACCAAAACATATGATTTAAAAAAACTTTCAGCTTGCGGAAATTTTATATTTATATGTTATGATTAAGAGCAAAAAAATATTGGAAGTTCCGTTTAAGAGATATTTAACAATAAAATTTGGATATGAAGAGTTTTGCTGCAAATGATTGGATATGGTCAATTTCCCCACCATTCCACCCTCTCACAATTGCACCCTTTAATATAAAAGCACTCCAATACTTTCCAATCTTTAATGATCCATTTAAAGTTGTTTACAATAAAAACCCGTGAATGTGGTAAGTTGTTATTTTTGAATAGATGGTCAACCACAGATCCCTACGCAATACATACCGAAGAATCCCACAAAAAAGTATAAGCTCTCATAGTAAAATGTATTTTATGAACCCGGGGATAGTTCGGGTGCATTTTCACGAACTTTGAATTTTACCTGATATTTTTGTTACGGCATGGGAGTTTTAATACTTTTTTTGGATTCGTAGTATAAATCTAACGGGTGATTTTTTAGCTGGTTTGGTTTTGGCAACACTGGTTTTGACAGCTGACGTGTGTTTAGTACCTTGTGTCACTGTCAAACAGCTTCAGTTTGGTTTGCAATTTAACCATGGATCGTCTTACAAATGAACAACGCTTGCAAATTATTGAATTTTACTATCAAAATTCGTGCTCGGTTCGAAATGTTCATCGCGCGCTGCTTCCATTTTATGGTCGGCATTCTCGACCTTCTGAGCAGTCTATTCGGAAGATTGTGACCAAATTTCGCACCAAATTTACTTTGTTGGACATTAAACCACCAACACGTTTACGTACTGTGCGTAGTGAAGAAAATATTGCGGCCGTATCAGCTAGTGTGACAGAAGACCGCGAAATGTCGATTCGGTGCCGTTCCCAGCAGTTACTGTCAATGGTGAACGCTACCGAGCGATGATAACAAACTTTTTTTACCCGAAATGGAAGTTCTTGACTTGCATGATATGTGGTTTCAACAAGACGGTGCCACATGCCACACAGCACGCGAAACAATGGCGCAATTGCGAGGCGAGTTTGGTGAACAGTTAATTTCACGTTTCGGGCCGGTCAATTGGCCGCCTAGATCATGCGATTTGACACCATTAGATTATTTTTTGTGGGGGTATGTCAAGGCTAATGTCTATAGGGACAAGCCCGCTTCGATTGACGCACTGGAAGCCAACATCCATGCATTCATTCGTGAGATACCGGCCGATATGTGTGAAAGAGTATGCCAAAATTGGACTCAGCGGATGGGCTACCTGAGACGCAGCCGCGGTCAACATTTGCCTGAAATTATCTTTAAACATTAAATTGCAAGGTTCAAACTATCGATTCAAATAAATATTTCATTCATTTTTTCGAATTTTTTGTGTTTTTTTTTTTTTTAAGTTCTAAACCTCTTAAAAAATCACCCGTTATTATGACGGAGCGTACGATAAGGCTATTAAATTTTTATCATTATTAAAACCCGATAAATGTTATCGGTATTGCGGAGTATAACAAGTTGCAAACCATATTAAAGGCATTACTACCATCGTCTTTTAAAGTTATTTCGCTCAATAACAACAAATGGAAAGTATGTGTAAAAGACCCTGAAAGTTATCGTCTTCTGTCACGAAAACTAAACGAAGAAAAAGTAGAATGGTATACCTATGAAAATAAGTCAGAAGGACCCTTACGTGTTGTGGCGAGAGGCTTACACGCATCATGTTCAAAAGACGATATCATTAGTGATCTAAAAGAGCGCAACTTCAATATCTTAGATGCAATGAACATCGTCAAAAGAGAGAAACAGAAAAAAGAGGGCGAAACGACAGTGGTACAACGTGGCCTTCCACTTTTTATACTGTCGTTCGATAAGACTGAAAAACTAGATGAAATTTATAAAATTAAAACAATTTTAAACATCGTAGTCAAGATCGAACCTCTAAGAAAGAGCACAAGGTTAGTCCCTCAGTGTAAACGCTGCCAAGAATTTAATCACACCCAAACCTATTGCAAAAAAGAGCAAAGGTGTGTAAAATGTGCCGGAAAACATCTAACCGCTGACTGCAACGGTAAAAGTGAAAGTCCACCAACGTGTATCAATTGTAATGGAAATCACCCGGCAAACTATAGGGGCTGCGAAGTAGCTAAAGAATTGCAAAAGCGAAGATCAAAATCTGCCCAAACGCAAAGAAAACCACCAAGACTAATTAAAAACGGAACTCCCAAGACTTTTAAATCAGGGAAAGCTTTAAATCAGGAAAAGAAAACAGTGTCAAAACCTTCGGACAAAATATCAAAGCAAGGTAATACAGAAACATATGCCCAAATAGCGACCAAAAATATACCCGCTAATAATGATACTGAAACAGATCCGGTTTCGAAAGTCTTTTCAATAATTCTTTCGAAACTTGAAGAACAATGTGAAACAAATAAACTTATCTTTGATAGGTTAAGTAAGCTCGAAAATTGTTTTCGAACCAAACCTCTTTCAAAAAATATATGATGGAAAAACTTAAAATTCTTACATGGAATGCCAACGGATTATGGCATAAACTAAGAGAATTAGAGATGTTTATGCAGGAAAATGATATCGACATATGTTTGATATCAGAAACGCATGCAAAAAATGAATCAAATCTTAAAATCCACGGGTTTCATGACTACCACGCTGTTCATCCGTCAAACAAAGCAAGAGGTGGATCATCGTTATATATAAAAGAGTGCATTGAACACTCGATAGGCTTGAAAATAGAGGTGGAATCAATGCAATTGAGTAGTGTTCAGGTTAGAACTAAAAATATTTTTCTCAATGTCTCTTCAATATATTGCCCTCCGCGTTGCAAAATTGATAAGAGTGAATTTACGACACTGATAAAGTCACTTAGTCCAAACTTCATTGTTGGTGGTGACTTTAATGCAAAACACACCTTCTGGGCCTCAAGATGCATATCTCAAAAAGGTCGAATGCTATATGAGGCAGGAATGGAAAATAATTGCGATTTTCATTCAACTGGAAAGCCAACTTACTGGCCAACTGATCCGTCAAAAATACCTGACCTAATCGATTTATTTATGGTAAAAGGAATATAGCCCAGGAAAATTAGACTTTCACTTCGAAAAAATTGCGACAAAGCTGATTTTTGGTGGAGTGGCTTATTATGACGTCTTAAGCATTTCCTGAAAAGTACCCTAAATTTGGCCCGGGGCTAAATTTTTTAGGGGGGGTGAAAGGGGTTGAAGTTCAGTTTTTTGGGAATTGCTCCTAAACTATCGGTTTTATTGAAAAAATGTAAAGATAAAAATCAAAGCTGATGTTATTTTACACAAAAAATGTTAACATACTTTTTTTCGTAGAACCAATAGTTTCAGAGAAAAACGTTAGAGAACTTCATGGAGCAGTGAGTTAAGTCCAAAAAATTTATAAAATTTTTGCTTATCGCTGGGAAAATTTTGTTTTGTGATTTATGTTTAAGTACAACTCCTTATTGTAAAATCAAGTTTTTGGGGTGGTAGGGGAAAGGGAATGGCCGCCATCTTGAAAACAAGGTTGATTTTGTTTTTGTTTAATAACTCGTTGAAATTGCGTTTTTCAAAAAAATTACCAAAAGACAGATTTTAGACGATTAAATTATCTAAAAAATGAGCCATTAAACAGCTCTGTATGTTTATTAATCTCAAAGTTACAGCGGATCAAAGGTCACCTATGTCTCATAGATGGTGGGGATTAAATGACGTTTTTAAAGGTTTTTCGCTTATTTGTGAGTTTTTTTGATAATGTCTAGAAAATATTTTGCACTGCTCTTGATTGTCTGTAAAATGAGTCTTCTATTCTGACCAAAAAAATTCACAAATAAGCGAAAAACCTTAAAAAAACGTCATTTCATCCCCACCATGTATGAGGCATAGGTGACCTTTGATCCGCTGTAACTTTGAGATTAATAAACATACAGAGCTGTTTAATGGCTCATTTTTTAGATAATTTAATCGTCTAAAATCTGTCTTTTGGTAATTTTTTTGAAAAACGCAATTTCAACGAGTTATTAAACAAAAACAAAATCAACCTTGTTTTCAAGATGGCGGCCATTCCCTTTCCCCTACCACCCCAAAAACTTGATTTTACAATAAGGAGTTGTACTTAAACATAAATCACAAAACAAAATTTTCCCAGCGATAAGCAAAAATTTTATAAATTTTTTGGACTTAACTCACTGCTCCATGAAGTTCTCTAACGTTTTTCTCTGAAACTATTGGTTCTACGAAAAAAAGTATGTTAACATTTTTTGTGTAAAATAACATCAGCTTTAATTTTTATCTTAACATTTTTTCAATAAAACCGATAGTTTAGGAGCAATTCCCAAAAAACTGAACTTCAACCCCTTTCACCCCCCCTAAAAAATTTAGCCCCGGGCCAAATTTAGGGTACTTTTCAGGAAATGCTTCAGACGTCATAATAAGCCACTCCACCAAAAATCAGCTTTGTCGCAATTTTTTCGAAGTTTGGCCATTTTTTTGTCTAATTTTCCTGGGCTAATACCCTCTAACTATGTTGAAATTACAGAGAGCTTTAATCTCTTCTCGGATCATTCTGCCGTCATACTCAATACGAGCGAAAGTCTTATAAAAATTGAAAAACCACCCAGGTTAACAAACGGTAAAACCAACTGGGATGGATTTAAGAAAGATATCGAGGACAGCGTTGAATTAAGAATATCATTACAAACGTCTCTCGAACTTGAAGACGCAGTAGATACCTTTGTTGATATGATACAAAAGGCCGCATGGAATAACACACCTTATCAAAGCGAAATGCCGCGCCGCAAAGATATAAAATATCCGCAAGATATAAAAGACTTAGTGAAAGAGAAAAGAAAAGCACGCAAGAAATGGCAGCGAACCCGTGCTCCTCAACACAAAGCTAATTTAAATCGATTGTGTAATTTGCTTAAAACGAGAATATCAGATTTCAAAAACGGTGAAGTTGAAAATTACCTCGAAAATCTGACAGCAGGAAAAGATTCCAATTACTCACTTTGGAGAGCTATAAAAGTAACAAAAAGACCAAAGCTTCCAGCGCCTCCTATTAAGAAAGGCCAAAATGAATGGGCTAAAAGTGACAAAGAAAAAGCTATGGTATTCGCCGATTACCTGGAGGAAACATTTAAGCCTTTCGATGGACAAGTACTCAACGAAAATTTAAATATGAATTTAACATCAAATGACAGCTACATAATTAGAAATGCTACACTTGCCGAGTTAAAAAGAGAAATAAAGAAGCTTAAGTCCAATAAAGCTCCAGGTTATGACTTAATCACGGCAGAAATTCTAAAAATGCTTCCTCGTAAATGTTTGATCAACCTTCTTTATATAATAAATGCCGCCCTTAGGTTAGAATATGTTCCGAGCCAATGGAAAATTGCGGAAGTAATAATGGTTTTGAAACCTGGCAAACCATCTCATGAAAAGAAGTCTTACAGACCGATTTCGCTTCTTCCTGTAATATCAAAAATTTTTGAAAGAATACTACTCCTTCGCCTGCAGCCGATAATAGAAGAAAAACAATTAATACCTGAACATCAGTTCGGATTTAGAAGAAAGCATTCGACCATTGATCAAGTGCATAGGATAACCGACGTAATTGAGAGAGCTCTTGAAGAAAAGAAAATCTGTTCGACGGTCTTTTTGGATGTGTCGCAAGCGTTTGACAAGGTGTGGCACGAAGGCCTCAAATTCAAATTACGACAAGTTCTGCCTGAAGGACTTAATAAAATTCTTAACGAATATCTAGAAAACAGACTTTTTCGTGTAAGACACGGAAATGAATATTCTAATTTCAAAGAAATAGTGGCTGGGGTACCACAAGGTAGTGTTTTAGGTCTAGTTCTGTACCTTCTATTTACACGTGATATACCTCAAACAGAAGACACTATCGTAGCAACGTTTGCTGATGATACTGCAATACTAGCAGTAGGCAAAACGACTAACGAAGCTACGATTAAATTACAAAATGCTCTTAATAATGTTAATGAGTGGACAAAAACATGGCGAATAGCGCTCAATGAACAAAAGTCAGTCCACGTGGACTTTAAGTATAAAAAAATAAATAGATTGCCCGTCTTTCTTAATACCGGTCGTGTACCATTTGCGAATGAGGCAAAATATCTGGGAATGACTCTAGACGCAAAATTAAAATGGAAGCCGCACGTAAAAAAGAAATGCGAAGAATTAAAAAGTAAATTAAGAGATATGAACTGGCTACTCGGTAAATATTCCAAGCTTAGTATTGATAATAAGTTGATTTTATACAGGCAGGTACTTAAACCTGTCTGGACTTATGGTATACAACTCTGGGGTTGTACCTGCGATGCAAATTTAAATATCTTACAAACGTTTGAAAATAAATTGCTTAGGTCATTTGTAAATGCGCCATGGTATATAAGAAACGAAGATCTTCACAGGGATCTCGGGATTCCTATTGTTCGAGACGAAATTGAGAGTTTCGCGCGAAAACATAGAAATCGGCTATTAGATCACGCTAATCCAACGATTATTGACATTCTTGACGAGTCGAATTTAGTACGCCGTCTGCAACGAACAAAACCTTCCGACTTGGTGCGGTGAACACAAAACCGCTTTAAAATCGCGGAATAAGCATAAACTTTCACCGGAAAGTTACCTGCAACACGTTACTTAACTTCGTTAAAAATAAATTGCTAGATAAGTTTCAACTTAGTTGCAATCGGGAAGTGGAGGTGGTTTTAGTGTAGTAAGAATCTCACACTTCTATGAGCACGCGTTTTCCGGTCCTCATAGAGCCTGATGCAGGTTTTGCACCTACCCACGGAGACAAAAAAAAAAAAAAAAAAATTATTAAAACCCTTTTGGTTTTGTTAAGCTTAGATTTTTAAAATTTAAATTATTTGAGTCCAGATATCCAGAATGAAATCCTGGAGATATGTTCTGATAATGTAACAACTGAAATAACTAAACGGGCTATAAGTTCAACTTGTATCAGTATCCTCGCTGACGAAACAATGGATGTTACTGGGTGTGAACAACTTTCGATATGCCTTTGATATATCGACTGTGAACAACTTTCGATATGCCTTTGACATATCGACTGTTTAACAGATCCCACAAGTTGTATGCTTCGGAAGGATTTTGTAGGTTTTGTTCCTGTTGATGACTAAACTTCTGAAAACTTGACAAAAACCATACTGCAGCGATGTGAAGAGCTGTATCTTGATATGAAGAATTGTGTGGGCCAAGGCTATGATGGAGCCGCAAATATGGCAGGTCACTTAAGTGGAGTATCCAAACGCTTGGTATGTACACTGTGCAAGCCATCGCTTGAACATGGCTCTGTCTAATGCCATGTCAAGTCCTGCAATTCAAATTGCCTTGGTGTAGTAAGTGAAATAGCTAATTTCTTCCACAACCATTCAAATGCAAATATAACTTCTAAACTGTCATTAAAAAGCACGCACCAGAGAGCCGAAAAACTCGACTTCTACGCCTATGTGAAACAAGAGTCATTGAAATGCATGACAGTTTTATTTCCTTAATAGAGCTTTTCAAATGCATCTCAATAAGTTTTGAAGAAATAACGAGCAGAACGTGGGCGATATGTCGTCGAAAGCATCAACACTTGGCAGCGATCCAAAGAAGTGATTTCCTAGTAAGCCTCATTGTGTGCGAAAAACTATTCTGTTTAACGCTGCCCTTATCAGTTTTCCTACAGAGCTATTTCTGCAATCGACCGCACAAAAGAAGTTTGGAGTTCTCTTAAGAACATAAGAGAAAATGCCGATCATTTTTTCAGAGAGGCTTTTCAATCCGCATATCCCAAGTTGCCGAAGACTTATTTGAAGTTCAATTAAGAGCTCCAAGAACTTCATTGAAACAAACACTGCGATCCAATCCAGAAACCTCTTCTACTGAAGTCTATTTTAGAGTGTCTAAACTGATTAATTGCAAAAATTCGTTAATACAAAATCTTACGGACAGATTCATGGACAACGAAGACGTTCTACCATCGCATCGTTTCAAGCTCTTCTCCCAGGTTTTGCCGCAGTTGAGCGAGTGAACGAAATGGAAAAACTAATATATGATTTTGATAATACAATTTCTTTATCAGCTGTGAAAGCTGAGTACATTCTTTGGTGCGGAAAAATATTGGCGAGGGATCTTTCTACCGAAGTTTTGAAATTGCTTGATATAGGTATAGCCTTACTATAGAGGTATAAACTTCTTGCTTACGGTTTTGGCCACGCTTCCAGTGACCACAGCTGGTGTTGAAAGAACCTTTTCAACTATGAAAAGGATTAAAATAGTATCCCGAAGCGTTATGGGGAGTGAAAAATTAAGCTCTCTTGCTGATATCTGTCCATTCGCATATTAATATGGATCCAGATAACGTGATTGAAGTCATGTGAAAAAAATCAAGACGTCTTCTGCTTTAAGAAAATGTGTACAGAAAAAATATTTAAGTATGTTCTATTTAAAAACTAATATAAATCAATAAATTGATATAATTTTAGTTTTTTGTTTAAAGAATTTCTCGTAAAATTTGGAAGCAAGCCCCCTCCAAAACAAAATCCTGGCTACGGCACTGGTTCCGTAATTTTTCCTTAGTCCACAAACTTTCGTTTTAATGATCGGATCGGCCTTTTTTTGGAGACTTCTATTTGTTAATTTTAAATTTTTTTCAAATCTCCAAATATATCTTGATATGGTGCGCCTAAAATGGTTATATCTTGGTTATTATCAATCAGATCGTTAAAAATTAAGTTTCTAGGCTTAGACTTTCTTAGAATTATTTCCCATTTAAAAAAATGAATTTAAGTGTTTGTACCCATGACACAACATATGGAAAAACCGCGATTTTCAATCTCTCGTCCCCTCTACGGGCGCCAAAAAAATCCTGCCAGACTTTTGTATTCGATATCAAGATGCATGCACCTACAAACCTTCATACTCATATTTTGGTTATGCGTTCACCCACAGAATTTGCAGCCAGCTCTTAGTCTATAATAAACAATAAACAGTTACACAAATTATTTAATCTATTGGACATAGGTAAAAATAAAAATTGGGTGGCGCAACAGCTCATGGAGAACCAGGGCCTAGTGACTATAACAACTCTCAACCATTCCTCTGTGCGTGTTTGTTGGCAGGAATGGAGGAGACCTACAGTTTTTTGCCGAGTCCGAACTCCGAACGGCTAAATGAGATGCACTTTTTCATGACAAGTATACTCTTGGAGGATTTGTCAGTTCCTCACAAGAGGCAGTACCTCGAATAAAACATTTCTGTTTTTAGGTGGCACGGCTAGGAATCGAACCCACACCTTCGGCATGAGAGTCCTACGCACTAACCATGAAGCCACGGGGTACTACATTATGGACATAGGTACATAACATACGATCATATAACAGCAAATGTGGACAAAATATTATTTTGATGAAACAAATCAAAAAGTACAATTCGATACACTTTATTTTTATCGTTCGATACATTGCTGAAACACGATTTTTCATCCCTGGTTTACATAGGGCAAACGAAGATAAATTTAGGAACAAGAATAGCGGAACATGAAGCAGACGTAAGAAAGGAAAAAGAGACAACAGGGCTTTCGCAGCACATAGCACAAAGAGCTTGATTACACGATTCGTTTCTTCGGACGTTTCGTTTTTCGTTTTTTTGACAGGTACGTACCTTCGTGATTACACACAACGAAAAAAATCCATTCGTGATTTTGACGTTCTGAAAATTTGAGGTTCATTTATTGAAAAATAGGCAGTAATAATAATTAAAAATACTTTTACATCACTTCTTGTTCAAATTTATAGCTATTTAATTAAGAAAAACAATTTTAAATCTCACTATTTACATTTTTTAAGAATCCCCCGCCTCTACTCGTTTGTCAAATCATAAACGTCAAAGTTCAACCAGAAAAAGTCTTGAAATTTTCATACGTGCTTTCGTCTTTCCGTTCCCCCTACGTTTCTACACCCCTCACCCAATGTGTCAAAAAGACGAAACACGTAACGTCAGAAAAAACGAATCGTAATCGTGTAATCAGGCTCAAAGTGGACACTCGGTGGACTTCGAAGGGGTCAAAATATTGGATAGAGAGAGGAAGCTGAATACCCGACTCACATTAGAGAGCTTACGTATCCAGCAAAAAATAAAACGGAAAATGAACGCAAAAGAAGACACCGATAGTATAAAACAAAGCTATGCTGTAGCACTATAGTCAAGAAGTACCTGCAAAAACTGTGATAATTTAAATGTCATTTTGTTTAATTTGAAAGTTTTTCTTTTGTTTCTGTTTTTTTTTTCGTTTTTATTTGTTAATTTATTTTCAATTTTGTGTCAGTGCCGTCGAAGGGATGATGCAATAGTTGGAGGAAGATTGACAAATAAAGTATGATTTAGTACGAAAAGTAAGATAAAATTTGTAATCAATGTAATTGAAGAAAATTGTTAGCATTGTTAATTTATTTTGATAGTAGAATTAATAAAAAAAATCCCCTGAAGAAGTAAGGAATTCTTACGAAACGTTGGGAGAAGAATGGAATAAGGTTTTTTATTTGCATGCACAACAAAAAATAGACCAAAAGAGCCTAAGAAAAATTAATCATGCCCAGATATGTTTCGGAACCCCATCTTGACATTAGCAAGAAATGAAAAACAACACATTTAAAAATCAATTTTTTATTTAGTGTGAAGAATGAATCTGTTTCATTGTTTGATTTATAATTGTTTTTAATCTAACTTCTTTGTCCAAAAGTTGTATTCGCATATCTGGGACAGCGTCCAGCCTTGATCTGTATTACGCTGAAAAGCCTACTTCACAGCGGTACGTTGGCGTTGTAACAAAAGGTAGCAAATTTAATATAGCTTTCTTGGCAAGCTCAGGGAATTCGTCTTAATACCAATCCAAAATTCGTTTAATGATTCAGAATCAAATGCAAATTTTGATGAAGAGGAGCTCTGCAGATCTATCAGGGATTCGTATTCCTGTAAATTACAAAATGCGTTCTATTAGAAGGTTTTTTAAAAAGAATTAAACTTTATTGATCTAAGTACGAAAATAATATAACAGGAGATAAGTTGAGGTTGACCGCTGGCTGCTACCTTCTTGTGATGATTCTATGATGACTGTATGATGACTGTATGATGACTGTATGATGACTGTCGCTTCACTTTATGAAAAGTATCTATTGTTGTGCGCTGTGGCGTCCTTTGTCAGCATTTTGTGATGGACTGTGGGTTTTTAAATAAAATGCCAATGTTATTCTTTCGTCTCTTATTACTGTTGCAGAAATATTCCAAATGATGGTTCTGCAATATTTGCTGCGGTGATCTTAATATGATCTTCTGGTTTTGTCTTTGTGGGCTTCTTTGTGGGCTTTGTATGTAACTCCCCCGTCCTTAAAATTGTTGCTTCTCCTGGAGCAAATTTTGGCGAGTTTTTTCTTATTAATATATAATATGATAACTATTATTGACAATACTATTGGTACATGTAACATATAAGCTATGTTGGTATGGTTTTTAATATTTGATATTTTATCATGGATTTCATCTAAATTATTAATATCCTAAAATTTTATTTCTTTATATTCAAATATTTCTGACATGTTTTTATACAATATTGGACTGTTCATATAGATAGCTTGTTCAACAATTTCATTTTTATTTTCGTACAATATTTCGTCAATTTTTAAAACACAATTTTCAAAATTAATCAGCACATTATTTGTGATACCAATTTTATCTTTTTCGTTACAAGTATTATTTAGTTGAAATTTTCCATTTTTTACTAACAATATACCTCTACTTAGTTCTGATATGATATTATTGTTTCTGTTTATTTGTTTCTTACAATTTTTAAAGTTTAAACAGTTTTTATAAACTTTCAATTTCTTATATTCTATTTCTTCGTATAGAAATTCATTATCTTCTAATTGAATAATATAATCGTCTTTTATAATTAATTCTTCTTTATCAAAATTAGGCATACTTGTAATATAATATTTAGTAAACGTAACAATGTTTTCTGGAATGCTTATAATGAATATTATTTCATCTTTATATGATGCTACAGATAATTTAATTTTATTTATTTTTTCAAAAGTTATATTATATTCATTTATTTCATAATTTGTTAATACCGAATTAACCATAACATTTATTTTGCTTGCCAGGATATTATTTTGAGTTTTTTTCAATTATTTCTTTTACTTTATAAAGTTTTTCTCTTATTTCTAAAATAATTACTCTATGAACGAATAACATTCCTGTTAGATTAAAATTTAAAAACTTTGTATTTTTATATAAATCACCAAATTCTTTTTGAATTGATTTGATTTGTGTTTGGAATATGTCATTAATTTTGATTTGCTTATTTAAATTATTTATTATATTGTGATTATTTGTTTCACTATTTTCCAATTTTTATTCTATCTTCTTCGTCCATTGTTCCGAAAAAAAATCTCAAAATACTTCCGCCCAAATTAAACAAACTCCTCTAATTTCGATGCTGTGTAACACTTTCTATTTCAGATTTAATTAATTTTATTTCTTCGAATATCTCATCGGGAAAATCTACTTTTGTTAAATTGTTCATGTTATTTTCTATGTCATTTAAAACATTTTTAATTTGAGTAATATTTATTTTATGTAAAATATGTATGTAATCTTTCACTATTTTAACTTTATTAAGTTTTATTTTTGCATATCCTTCTTGGATATTAATGTTTTCTGTGGTTACTTCACTTCTAATTTTAGTAACCAATAAAACTACTAGGGTGAGAAAATATAAAATATACATGGTTAATATTTTCACTTTAACTGCGCGAGAGGAATATTTTCAGAATCTATACTTGACGAAGTATTTTGAGTCACTGAATCTGTTGCAGATGTAACACTCTTTCCTGATTTATTTGCTTGATCTTGATCGATCATGTCATTGTGGGATATTTGTTTGGTTCGTTTTCTCTTCCTCTGAATATTAATAGGGTGGACTCTTTTAGTCGTTTTATATTTGAATTTCGGTAATATTTTATCCCTTCTCCCTGGATTAACTACGTAATCATTATCTTCAGGTTTTTCCGTATCTTCTCTATTTTTATTTAACTGAGATATCTTTTTTTTCTTATGTTCAGCAAAAGTTTTGTATAATTGTTTTTTGTCAACTCTTCCTTCTTGAATTTCAAATGGTTTTTTCTTACTTATATTTTGAATAGCATTATTATAATAAAATACAGCTTTATAAGTGATATTAATTTTCTCTAGATCTGATAATTGTTTTCCGTTTTTTAGACATCTTATTTTATCTAATATTGAGCTATGTGCTCTTTCAATAGGGCTATTCCCTGTGTGTGAGTGAGGGGTTGTGAAATGTCTTTCTATATTTAAATCATTAAATAAAGTATTAATAAGAATTTGGTCAAATTCATTGTCCATTACAAATTTAATTGGTTTCCCATGTTGTGAAATATACTGCACTAATGCTGTATGAATACTTTCTATATTTTTATTAGGGATTGAAGTAAATGTCACACGTTTACTAAATTTATCAATTGTGGATAAAAATGGTAGTTTATTTAAGAAAAATAAGTCTGCGTGTACAATTTGATTCACGTCGCTTGGGGTTTCTGTTAATTTAAACTTTGGCTTAACTGGATGCCTATCATATTTATTTAAACGACAGATGGCGCAATTATTAACTACTGTAGTAACTATATTTTTTAATTTTGGAAAAAAGATATATCTTTTTAATCCTGTGTAATTTTCTTCTATGCCAGATTGACTGGTCTCTAATTCATGATACAGTTTAATTTGTTCAGCAGTTTCTTCTTCTGTTTTCATTTCTTTAGCTAGATAGCTACATCTAAGAAATGTCATAATGCTTTTATCAAAAAGTTTTATTAGTTTTTGTTGTAATATATTATATATATTATCATTTTCGCAATATATACCTGTTTGCTTTGGTTCTAATACTTTTTTTATTTTCCTATCGAAACCTGGAGATTCTAATAAACTAGGATAAAGTTCAACTAATTTTCTATTTCCATTTATGCGCCTTATTCCTATTTTTCTACCTTGATAATCGAGGTTTATTATTATTTGTTGCTTGTAAGAATTAACAGCTTTTTCGATAATTACAAAATGATCTAACAATTCTTCTTCTTTTGAATGTCGAGTTTCTAATTCTTGATCCTCATCTAAATGATTAATTTCATTTTCATTGTCTTTTATTTCTCTGCTTAGGTAATCAGCAACTGTGTTTTGTGAACCTTTTAAATAACTAATATCAAAATCATACTCTCCAAGGGAAAGTATCCATCTTTGTAATCTTCCTGAAATATCTTTACCTAGACTTTTTGTCTTTAACCATTTCAGAGGTTGGTGGTCTGACTTTAATTGAAATTTCTTTCCATAGAGATATGGCCTTAAATATTTAATTGACCAAACTATTGCCAATAATTCTTTTTCTGTAGTTGAATATTTTTTCTCGTGATCATTGAGGGTTCTACTTATGTATGTGATGGGATGTTTGTCTTGCGTTAAGACAGCTCCAATTGCATAGTTCGATGCATCAGTTGTGAGTTCAAATTCTTTAGTAAAATCGGGGTATACTAGTACTGGGGGACTGATTATATTTTTCTTTAAAGTTTCAAATGATTGTATATACTTGAAGTCTTTAACATCTATTTTTGTTCCCTTTTTTAAATATTTTGTCATAGGTTGTGCTGTAGAAGCATAATCTTTAATAAACTTCCTATAGTATCCTGTAAGACCAAGGAATGATTTTATCTACCACCACCATCACTACCCCCGCTACCACCGCCGCTACCACGTACACCAAATCATCAAACGTTGATGCTTCTTCTTCAACTGTCACCATCGCCACCGCAGCCGATCGACCGATCGACAAACTACCTCCCGCTGTTACCTTGGAGATGGTTTATGCTGAAATTGTGCAACTAAAGAATTACCACAAAGCTCAGGTTGATGAAATGGTTGCCAAAATAAATGAAGGTAATCAAAGAATTGTCACACTGGAACAAAAGGTAGATTACCTAGAACAACAACTTCTCTCAAACAGTATTGAAGTGTATAATGTTCCTGTTATAAACAAAGACATGCCACACCGATCTCGCAGTTGGTATTTTTCGAAATGCATTAAATATAAATTTAAATGAGACGGACATCGATCAATGTTTTGTCAAAAAAATTAAAAAAGGTAATTCTCTTCCGAATGGCGATTTGAAGAGCACAAACGTTCTGCATATCAAATTTGTTTCTCATCACTTGAAAGAGAAAATTATGAAAATCAAAAGAGAGAAAAGAGAACAACTTACGACAAAAATGTTTGGAGCACAAGGGAAACCTGAGAATGTATACTTCAACGATTGTTTAACTCAACAGAGGCGTCAACTTCTTAATACTGCGCTAGCACTTAAGACTACGAAAGGAGTCAAATACGTTTGGACTAGGAATGGGAATAT
Organism: Dasysyrphus tricinctus; assembly: GCA_963921185.1. NCBI lineage: Eukaryota > Metazoa > Arthropoda > Insecta > Diptera > Syrphidae > Dasysyrphus > Dasysyrphus tricinctus. The sequence continues at coordinate 31,577,585 of OY992534.1, forward strand.
TTTTATGAGGAAGATTGAGGGTGACAATTCAGTAAGAATTAATTATATTTCTTATTTTGATAAAGTATGAATATTGTTAATCCTATTCTTTTTTCAGTTCAAAATATTTGTGAAGTGCCAGTTTTTCGCAGTTTTATTGATAATTGTTTTTGTATACACCAAAACATCCGTAACCTCAGAAATTTTTTTTCTAATTTCTTAGCTCACATTGAGTCACTTAAAAAATTGCCAGCTATAATTGTTTTAACAGAGATTTGGGTTTATGAGAATGAAATGAGCCTTAATAATATACGGGGTTATGCGCTATTTTGTTGTTGCAATGAATCTTATTCGTCAGGTGGTGTTGCAGTCTACATTGAAGAGAGTTTTGTTCACCAATTCTCCAAATTTGTAGCGCGGATGTTGTAAAGTTGTCGTTTTGTTATCAAAATGAAAATTATACAATGTTATGTGTGCATTAGGGTGGTCCTTATATAGAGTTTTTTTGAAATTCCAACTTGGATAGGCATCAAATGACTCTAAATAGAGAAGCAAAATTTTCCTAATTTTTTCAGATTTTTATTTCACCCCCCTGGTCTCCCTTTTTTCACTTCAAGGTACAAAACATGGAGTTGGGGTGATTCTTATAAGACCCGAAAAAAAAATCAGAGCTTATAGATTACATTCAGACGAACAAAAAATCGAATCGGAGGGGGGGTCTATTTCCCCCCGTTCAGGCGGGAGGAGTAATTTTCTAAAAATTTGACCCAAAATAGAAAAAAATTATTAAAAAGCAACGGGACTACTTACAACAGCATGCTATAGCTTTTTTTAAAGCCATGAATCCAGTCTCTAATATGTTTTTTAAATCAAGTTTTTATTGTAAATAGTTTCTGAAAAAAATAATTTTCAAAGAAAAAAATTATTATTTTTGTTTTTATTTTTGAGTTTGAAAATTATTTTTTTCAGAAACTATAAGCAATAAAAACTTGATCTAAAAAACATATTAGAAACTAGATTCATGGCTTTAAAAAAAGCTATAGCATGCTATTGTAAGTGGTCCCGTTGTTTTTTAATATTTTTTTTTCCATTTTGGGTCAAATTTTTAGAAAATTACCCCTCCCGCCTGAACGGAGGAAAATAGACCCCCCCTCCAGTACGATTTTCTTTTCGTCTGAATCTAATCTATTACTTCTGATTTTTGTTTCGCGTGCTATAGGAATCACCCTAACTCCATGTTTTGTACCTTGAAGTGAAAAAAGGGAGACCAGGGGGGTGATATAAAAATCTGAAAAAATTAGGGAAATTGTTTTTCAATGTTTTGAATCGAATGAGGGCTATCCAAGACAATGTCCAATTTAAGGACCACCCTAGTGTGCATAGATTGCACGCGTTTAGTAAAAGTTTGTTCATAGAGGAACTCAGTAAAATTCTTTGTATAAACAAAACTTGTAACTTAATACTAATTGGAGATATAAATATTGATATTTTAAACGTGTCCGACAAAGACACTGAAAATTATTTATTTTTCATGGCTTCGTATGGTCTAAAGGGAATTATAAATGATCCAACCCGCGTAACAGAATCTACAAGTACTTGTATTGACCACATTTTTACCCGTTTTAAAGTCAGTAATAAATTTAAAGTTTTTGGTAGTGTTCTTGATTTAAATATAACTGATCATAAATCGATAATTTTATTCTATGAGTTAGAAAATAACTTGAGTCTTACTTCTAAAACACAAACAAAAGAGCAATATACCACCGATTACATATTATTGCAGAATATTTTGAAACACGAATTTTGGGATCAGGTTTAGGCGGAAAAGGACCCATCTACTTCGTTTGCTATTTTTATTTCAATATTGAAAAAACATTTAGAGTCATGTTCTTCTAGGTCGTTAAAAATTTCTAATAAGAACAAATTTCTAAAGCCTTGGATGAACGCGAGCCTCCTTAAGCAAATCAAACAAAAGAGCAAAATTAGTATTAAGCTAAGAAAACATCCAAATAATGATAAACTAAAAAAGTATTACCTTACACTTTGTAAAGCTGTTAGCACAAATGTTGAACTGACACGCGAACAGTATTATTTTAACTTATTTGAAAAATCGAAGGGCAATATTAAAGAAGAATGGAAAGCAATTGACAGCATTTTAGGGAAAACAAGGAAGCCTAACGTAATAGAAAGTATTGTAGTTAATGATATTCCACTAACAGATTTTAACTGTATATCGAACAAACTTAATGAATATTTTACAGAAATATCTGAAAAATTGAAGCCATCCATTAATTCCGTTGGTAATTGTAATTGTTATATTCAACATTGTCTGGATGGTGACTACATACAACCAAATAGCTTTGCTTTCAGCCCTCTCACCTCTTTTGAAACCTACAAAACTATCTTATCTCTGAAAAATAAAAATTCTTGTACTTCAGATGGAATATCAAGTAACCTACTTAAAAAAATTGCGTTTTATGTTTCAGATGTTTTGAGTTATATATTTAACTTAAGTGTTGAACAGGGTTGTTTTCCAGTACAATTTAAGTGTGCTGAAGTTATTCCCCTCTTTAAAAAGGGAGATAGAAAAAATATGGTTAACTACCGACCTATCTCTATTCTTCCTACTTTTTCAAAAATATTTGAAAAACTTATGATCAGTAGAATTACTTCTTTCCTAAATAGAAACAGATTTTTTAGCGAAAAACAATTTGGTTTCCGTTCAGGAAAATCAACCGAAGATGCAATTCTTAGACTATGTAGTCAACTTTATGGCAGCTTAAATGAAAATAAATCTACAATGGCTCTCTTCATCGATATGACTAAAGCATTTGATATGGTTGACCACGATTTACTATTAGGCAAGTTATATAATGCAGGATTTAGAGGAGTAATTTTTCAATGGTTGAAATCATACTTAAAAGGAAGAGTTCAAAAAGTTATTGTAAATGGTTCAGAAGCTCGATTTTTAAAAAATGGAGTACCACAGGGATCTGTACTCGGTCCTTTGTTTTTCCTTGTTTATATAAATTCAATTTTTAAACTCCGTTTAAAAGGTCTTTGGACTGCATTTGCAGATGATATTTCATTTACATACCAATCAAATTCGGATCTAAATTGTGTCTTACAAATTGAAGAGGATCTTGAACTTCTAAGGACTTGGTTTTCGAACCATAAGCTGATAATAAGTGAAAAAACTAAGTTCATGACTTTTAAAACATCTGGTCATCGAGTTTGTAGTTACAATTTATTTTTTCATGCTTGTAGTTGTAAGAAATTCAGCTTTCCAATTCACAACTGTGGTAAACCTAATTTTCAACGCAAATACTCCTGTTCCGATTCTTGTTTCAAAATTGATTCTGTGAACAATTTTATTAATTGGAAAGAGCATAGTTACAACATCAGAAATCATTTGATGCTCAGAACGCGAAAAATGTATCTTTTAAAACCATTCTGCTCTAAAAAGGTTCTAACTTCGATATATTTTGGCCTTGCGCACTCTAAACTACAGTACGGGTTATCTAGCTGGGGTGGTTCCTATGCAAATACTTTTAGACCTTTGTTAATTGCTCAAAAACATCTTATTCGAATTATTTGCGACAAAAATCATTATACTGAAAGTTGGCCTTTATACAAGGAATTGCGAATTCTACCTATGAGACATCTTTATATTTTTAAAGTACTAAAAGAATTTTTCAAGCAAAGTGGTAATATTCCTAGTAGAAACTCGCAGTTATATAATCTAAGAATAAACAACATGCACCTAGTTAATGAACCCGCTGCCCACAAAACTCATTTCTCTAACTTTTATACTGCCGCAGCACCAAAGTCATTTAATAAATTACCTCTGTATATCAGAACAACTCAAAATTTAAACTCTTTTTTAAAAAAAGTAAAAGACTGGCTTTTCACAATTGACTTATATTCTATTGAAAACTATTGTTGAAATTTGTATCATAATCTTTATAATCATAAAAATGTATCTTTTTGCTCTTTTTTTTAAATGAAATAGTATACCTACTCTTTTTATATATAAGTTAAATTATCTTTGAAATTTGTATTAATTTGCTAAACTTATTGAATCATTGTTTATTATTAAATAATGCTGATTGTCACCCCACAACAGTTTCTAATTATTGTAAATTTAATCCAAAAATGCATCATTCAACACTAACTTAGAAGTTAAAGAATGATAGCTATTATTTATTCCTTATAACACTTCTTGCGATTGTACTAGTTTTAAGTTGGAAAAGAAAAATGAATGAATAAAAAAATTTTCTAATTCTAATTCTAATCTCTGTAACAGTTTTAGGAATTAATATTTTTTGAATTGCCTCTATCTTATCTTGGTTAGGTTTTAACCCGTCTTTAGTTATTAAATGTCCAAGGAATTTAGTTTCTCTTTTCAAAAATTCACATTTATCTATTTGGACTTTCAAATTGTATTGTCTTAAACGATCGAATATTTTATTTAAGTTGATTGTATGTTCTATTAAAGAAGTACTAAATACAAGGATGTCATCCATGTAAACTACACAAATTTTATTAATTAATCCCTCGAGGATTTCATTCATCATGCACTGAATACTAGAAGGTGCATTTTTCAACCCGAACGGCATTCTAAGGAACTCAAAATGTCCTTGTGGAACACTGAAAGCCGTTTTTTCTACGTCAGTTTCTTTCACTCTAATCTGGTGAAACCCTTTAGCTAAATCTAAAGTCGTAAAATATTGGGATCTCCCTAGCTAACGTATCTTTTAAAACCATTCTGCTCTAAAAAGGTTCTAACTTCGATATATTTTGGCCTTGCGCACTCTAAACTACAGTACGGGTTATCTAGCTGGGGTGGTTCCTATGCAAATACTTTTAGACCTTTGTTAATTGCTCAAAAACATCTTATTCGAGTTATTTGCGACAAAAATCATTATACTGAAAGTTGGCCTTTATACAAGGAATTGCGAATTCTACCTATGAGACATCTTTATATTTTTAAAGTACTAAAAGAATTTTTCAAGCAAAGTGGTAATATTCCTAGTAGAAACTCGCAGTTATATAATCTAAGAATAAACAACATGCACCTTGTTAATGAACCCGCTGCCCACAAAACTCATTTCTCTAACTTTTATACTGCCGCAGCACCAAAGTCATTTAATAAATTACCTCTGTATATCAGAACAACTCAAAATTTAAACTCTTTTTTAAAAAAAGTAAAAGACTGGCTTTTCACAATTGACTTATATTCTATTGAAAACTATTGTTGAAATTTGTATCATAATCTTTATAATCATAAAAATGTATCTTTTTGCTCTTTTTTTTAAATGAAATAGTATACCTACTCTTTTTATATATAAGTTAAATTATCTTTGAAATTTGTATTAATTTGCTAAACTTATTGAATCATTGTTTATTATTAAATAATGCTGATTGTCACCCCACAACAGTTTCTAATTATTGTAAATTTAATCCAAAAATGCATCATTCAACACTAACTTAGAAGTTAAAGAATGATAGCTATTATTTATTCCTTATAACACTTCTTGCGATTGTACTAGTTTTAAGTTGGAAAAGAAAAAATGAATGAATAAAAAATTTTTCTAATTCTAATTCTAATCTCTGTAACAGTTTTAGGAATTAATATTTTTTGAATTGCCTCTATCTTATCTTGGTTAGGTTTTAACCCGTCTTTAGTTATTAAATGTCCAAGGAATTTAGTTTCTCTTTTCAAAAATTCACATTTATCTATTTGGACTTTCAAATTGTATTGTCTTAAACGATCGAATATTTTATTTAAGTTGATTGTATGTTCTATTAAAGAAGTACTAAATACAAGGATGTCATCCATGTAAACTACACAAATTTTATTAATTAATCCCTCGAGGATTTCATTCATCATGCACTGAAAACTAGAAGGTGCATTTTTCAACCCGAACGGCATTCTAAGGAACTCAAAATGTCCTTGTGGAACACTGAAAGCCGTTTTTTCTACGTCAGTTTCTTTCACTCTAATCTGGTGAAACCCTTTAGCTAAATCTAAAGTCGTAAAATATTGGGATCTCCCTAGCTAACGTATCTTTTAAAACCATTCTGCTCTAAAAAGGTTCTAACTTCGATATATTTTGGCCTTGCGCACTCTAAACTACAGTACGGGTTATCTAGCTGGGGTGGTTCCTATGCAAATACTTTTAGACCTTTGTTAATTGCTCAAAAACATCTTATTCGAGTTATTTGCGACAAAAATCATTATACTGAAAGTTGGCCTTTATACAAGGAATTGCGAATTCTACCTATGAGACATCTTTATATTTTTAAAGTACTAGAAGAATTTTTCAAGCAAAGTGGTAATATTCCTAGTAGAAACTCGCAGTTATATAATCTAAGAATAAACAACATGCACCTTGTTAATGAACCCGCTGCCCACAAAACTCATTTCTCTAACTTTTATACTGCCGCAGCACCAAAGTCATTTAATAAATTACCTCTGTATATCAGAACAACTCAAAATTTAAACTCTTTTTTAAAAAAAGTAAAAGACTGGCTTTTCACAATTGACTTATATTCTATTGAAAACTATTGTTGAAATTTGTATCATAATCTTTATAATCATAAAAATGTATCTTTTTGCTCTTTTTTTTAAATGAAATAGTATACCTACTCTTTTTATATATAAGTTAAATTATCTTTGAAATTTGTATTAATTTGCTAAACTTATTGAATCATTGTTTATTATTAAATAATGCTGATTGTCACCCCACAACAGTTTCTAATTATTGTAAATTTAATCCAAAAATGCATCATTCAACACTAACTTAGAAGTTAAAGAATGATAGCTATTATTTATTCCTTATAACACTTCTTGCGATTGTACTAGTTTTAAGTTGGAAAAGAAAAAATGAATGAATAAAAAATTTTTCTAATTCTAATTCTAATCTCTGTAACAGTTTTAGGAATTAATATTTTTTGAATTGCCTCTATCTTATCTTGGTTAGGTTTTAACCCGTCTTTAGTTATTAAATGTCCAAGGAATTTAGTTTCTCTTTTCAAAAATTCACATTTATCTATTTGGACTTTCAAATTGTATTGTCTTAAACGATCGAATATTTTATTTAAGTTGATTGTATGTTCTATTAAAGAAGTACTAAATACAAGGATGTCATCCATGTAAACTACACAAATTTTATTAATTAATCCCTCGAGGATTTCATTCATCATGCACTGAAAACTAGAAGGTGCATTTTTCAACCCGAACGGCATTCTAAGGAACTCAAAATGTCCTTGTGGAACACTGAAAGCCGTTTTTTCTACGTCAGTTTCTTTCACTCTAATCTGGTGAAACCCTTTAGCTAAATCTAAAGTCGTAAAATATTGGGATCTCCCTAGCTAACGTATCTTTTAAAACCATTCTGCTCTAAAAAGGTTCTAACTTCGATATATTTTGGCCTTGCGCACTCTAAACTACAGTACGGGTTATCTAGCTGGGGTGGTTCCTATGCAAATACTTTTAGACCTTTGTTAATTGCTCAAAAACATCTTATTCGAGTTATTTGCGACAAAAATCATTATACTGAAAGTTGGCCTTTATACAAGGAATTGCGAATTCTACCTATGAGACATCTTTATATTTTTAAAGTACTAAAAGAATTTTTCAAGCAAAGTGGTAATATTCCTAGTAGAAACTCGCAGTTATATAATCTAAGAATAAACAACATGCACCTTGTTAATGAACCCGCTGCCCACAAAACTCATTTCTCTAACTTTTATACTGCCGCAGCACCAAAGTCATTTAATAAATTACCTCTGTATATCAGAACAACTCAAAATTTAAACTCTTTTTTAAAAAAAGTAAAAGACTGGCTTTTCACAATTGACTTATATTCTATTGAAAACTATTGCTGAAATTTGTATCATAATCTTTATAATCATAAAAATGTATCTTTTTGCTCTTTTTTTTAAATGAAATAGTATACCTACTCTTTTTATATATAAGTTAAATTATCTTTGAAATTTGTATTAATTTGCTAAACTTATTGAATCATTGTTTATTATTAAATAATGCTGATTGTCACCCCACAACAGTTTCTAATTATTGTAAATTTAATCCAAAAATGCATCATTCAACACTAACTTAGAAGTTAAAGAATGATAGCTATTATTTATTCCTTATAACACTTCTTGCGATTGTACTAGTTTTAAGTTGGAAAAGAAAAAATGAATGAATAAAAAATTTTTCTAATTCTAATTCTTATCTCTGTAACAGTTTTAGGAATTAATATTTTTTGAATTGCCTCTATCTTATCTTGGTTAGGTTTTAACCCGTCTTTAGTTATTAAATGTCCAAGGAATTTAGTTTCTCTTTTCAAAAATTCACATTTATCTATTTGGACTTTCAAATTGTATTGTCTTAAACGATCGAATATTTTATTTAAGTTGATTGTATGTTCTATTAAAGAAGTACTAAATACAAGGATGTCATCCATGTAAACTACACAAATTTTATTAATTAATCCCTCGAGGATTTCATTCATCATGCACTGAAAACTAGAAGGTGCATTTTTCAACCCGAACGGCATTCTAAGGAACTCAAAATGTCCTTGTGGAACACTGAAAGCCGTTTTTTCTACATCAGTTTCTTTCACTCTAATCTGGTGAAACCCTTTAGCTAAATCTAAAGTCGTAAAATATTGGGATCTCCCTAGCTAACGGGTGAATTATACGGACTAATACTTTTTCATATAATTCCATTGCTAAGCATTTCTTTTATTTGCTTATCTATTTCTAATTCATGAATTTTAGGATATCGATAGATTTTAGTGAATATCGGTGTATCTGTTTTTGTTCTTATAGAATTAACGGTTTGCGTTGTGGAGCTTAATATTTCTCCCTCCTTATAAAATATATCTTTATTCTTATTTAAGAATACTTTTAACATTCCTTTCTCTTCTTCATTTAAATCCTTATGTAGAAGTTGATTCATATCAGTTGAATTATCTTCTAGAATATGAATTTCGTCAAATTTAAATGGACATTCATCATTTACGTTGATGTGTTCATTTCCATTGACTTGAAAAGAAACAAAAGGAATTCTATTCACATTAATCTCTAAATATTTGTCTTTCATATTAATAATACCACCTATGGCATTTAAAAAGTTCGATCCTATGATCGCATCAAAATTCTTGTTCTCAAAATTCATTAGCTTCCACTCCATTGTGGCATTTTCTATGAATTCTCTAGGAATTTTCGTTATAATTTGTTCCGATATATAAATATAAGAATTTACTGTGTTTACTCTAATTTCTTTTTCTAATTTGATTCTTTTATAGTATTGTAATTTTCTATTATCTAGAAGGGTCATAGTAGATCCTGTGTCTACTAAGACTTTTAGTTTTTCATTTTGAACGTGAAGTTCTACGATGGGAAGTTTCGAAGGCCCCCTATTATAAAATTTACCTCATCACCATTTTTAATTTGTTCGTCAGTTAGACGATTAACTTCCATTGGTTCTTGTCTAACTTGTCTACTATTATTAGGGTTTGTTAAGTAATTTTGACTCTGATAATTATTATTTTGACCTTGATAGCCATTATAACTATTGTGTTGAAATCCAAATTTATAATCTCTAAAAGGATTCTGCCTGTGGTTACCTAGAACCTGATTGTTATTAAACCTTATTTGGGCTGAACTCATTCCCAAATTATTATTTCTCTGAACGTTATTCGGATTTTTATAATTATTATTATATGTATTAGGAATGAAGTTATTTTGTTTAGGAGGGTAAGCATTGAGATTTTTATTCATATCGATGGGTTTCTTTACATGTTCATTATTGTACAACATTGAATTCGATTCTAGTAAATCGTATGCTTCCATCATAGTAGAACATTTACTTGCAATTACTATTGCTTTTTGACTGGAAGTCAAATTATTTTTGAAAGCTTCTAAGATTAAAGTTTCATTATTTCTTTGCGTGTAAATTAGATTAGGCTCGAGTTGTGCCTTTATTTGAATTTTTTGCAATAAACTATCTAATTTTTGATATATAACTTAAAAGTATTTTTTTCTAATACCGTCCCTATTTCTTGTGCTATCTTTAAATAACTTTCTTTTACACTATAATTCCTTACCAAGCTGGTTTTTACATCCCTCCATGGCGCAAGATGTGGTAGAGCATTTATCACTCTTACTGCATCGCCCTGTATCTTGTGGTGTACAGCGAACGTCGCCTTGACAATATTATGTTGTCCTTGAATTTTTGTCATCAAATATTCCACCGATGAGATGAAAAGAGCCAAATTGTCTTCCGAAGCACCTTTGAACGGTGGTATATGCTGGAGTTCTCTTAGAAGAAACTCCTGCTCTTTCTCCTCTGCCACATTCACGGGTAGTTCCTCATTAATTGAAATTTTTTATTTTTTGTGTTAATTTGTCTCAAGTTCAATATTCACTTTCACAATATTCTTAGTCTTTTCCTTTTCTTAATAGATAAAATCAATTAAACACTCTCTCTACGAGATTTCACAATATTTGTCCTTACGGATCTTGAATTGTAATGTTTTTCACTGATTTTTATTTTTTTTTTCGTAGGTATGATGTCGCTTTTTCCAATATACGTTTGGTTTTCGACTCACGTTAACGATCACTAGATAGGAGTTATTATTAATTTCCGTTTAATAATTTTTAAACCCTATCCTACCGACTGCGCCAATTACAAAATGCGTTCTATTAAAAGGTTTTTTAAAAAGAATTAAACTTTATTGATCTAAGTACGAGAATAATATAACAGGAGATAGGTTGAGGTTGACCGCTGGCTGCTACGTTCTTGTGATGATTCTATGATGACTCGATGATGACTGTATGATGACTGTCGCTTCACTTTATGAAAAGTATCTATTGTTGTGCGCTGTGGCGTCCTTTGTCAGCATTTTGTGATGGACTGTGGGTTTTTAAATAAAATGCCAATGTTATTCTTTCGTCTCTTATTACTGTTGCAGAAATATTCCAAATGATGGTTCTGCAATATTTGCTGCGGTGATCTTAATATGATCTTCTGGTTTTGTATTATTTTTGGTGGCTTCTTTGTGGGCTTTGTATGTAACTTGTATACTCAGGGTCATAGGCTTTATGGTTTTCATTAGAAATGGATTTTGTACCCACTCGATGTCAGTTTTTGTATCTGGAAAGTAATCCAGCATGGATCTTTTGAGACTTACCAAATGGAGAGCAATAACATTGCTAATATCTGCTCTGAGTTCAAGCATGTTTTCTTGCAAGAATTCATGTAAAACTGGAAAACACTAAATATTGTTCTCTTGTAGTTTGTACACATGAGATAGTTCAGTCATACTGTATTTTTATCATGCAAATTGTGGGGTAGTTTTGATTTGTTCGCTCCTTTATATTTTGGCGGGTGCTGAATCCGAATCTGAGGTTTTCCAACAAAATATCGTGACGCAACATGGAAAAAAAACGCAAAAAATGATGCAAGAATGCATTTTTGGGAGATTTTCACTAATGGCTCGAAAACGACCAACTATTCGAAAATTACATCAAGCCACCATTGAAAGCATACACAATTTCCAATAAATCCCTATTCTAACCAAAGATTTCTCGAAGACGGATGGAGGTAATTGAATGATTTAAATAGAATTTTGAAGCAAAATGTTCACACTTCAGAATGACCATAAACACTTTTTCGAAAAAAATTACCTCGAGAAAGAAATATAACTTCAAATTTGCATTAAAAAATGCAGTTTTTTAAATCTTTAGATTCGAATAATATTTCCAAGGCCAGATTTGAACTCACCGCATCAAATAACATCAGAAAAGTATATCGTGGTTTCTCATGTTACAGACAAAAGTTCAAATTTTGTCATACAAAGTAATTTCTTAGCGCTTTCGAGTTGATTTTCGAAAACAGTAAAAATACGTCAGTTTTCGACTAGCGCTTGAATCCAAATGGGTTGTCGCCGAAAAAAAACCTTGAACAGAGATTTGTTGGAAATTGTGTATACTTTTCAATGGTACTTTGATGTAATTTTTGAATAGTTGGTAGTTTTCGAGCCATTCGTGAAAAACTCCCAAGAAATGCATTTTTGCGTCATTTTTTGCGTTTTTTTCCATGTTGCGTCACGAAATTTTGTTGGCAAACCTCAGATTCGGATTCAGCACCCCCGAAAATATGAAGGAAAGAAAAAATCAAAGCTACCCCACTATTTGCTCGCAAAGAGCCTTTTTGAGCACAAATTACCTGGGTAAGATTCATAAATTAATTTTTCTTTTCAAAGATGCCAGTTTGTCTCTCGCAAAAAATACTGTGATTGATTTTTCCTGCAGAGCTGTAGCAGTTTCGTTGATCTTCTCCATCCATAATCCATTTCTCATCATCATGCAATACATCAAAGAGGTTTGCAGTTGAAGACATATTTTTTTCCAGTTTGAACACATTCAATAATAACCTGGATAAAGCTTTCCCTCTGGAAAGCCATCGGATTTCAGTATGAAGAAGAAGCGATTCGTACTGACTGCCCATATCTTTATACACTAATTTAAACAATCTCGATTGGAGAGGATGACTCTTTACTAAATTTACTATTTTCACAACCGAGTACTTTTTTAAATCAGTTGACACTCTTTTCAAGTGCATAACGATGGAAAATTCAATGATAATTTTATTTCATATTTGAAACAACCCTTAACCTTTCCCACCATTGCTGCGGCTCCGCTGCTGCATATTTATTAATACATTTTCCCCAATTAATGATGTATTTACTCATGAAACAGTTTATGACCTGGAAGGCTGGAAGTTCACACTTCGATTAAAAAAATATAAACTTGAAAAAAAATTTTGTTCAATTTCTTTTTTGTGGAAATTTTTTTTCCTTTATTGTTTGTATTTTACTGTTTATACTTCAAGAAATTTGTGGAACCCTGAAAACTATCCCACAGAACCCCTGGGTTCCGCGGAACACACTTTGGGAATCGCTGCTTGAAAACTTGAAAAAAATTTGGTCCAATTGCTTTTTTTGTGGAAATTTGTTTTCCTTTATTGTTTGTATTTTACTGTTTATACTTCAAGAAATTTGTGGAACCCTGAAAACTATCCCGCAGAACCCTGGGTTCCGCGGAACACACTTTGGGAATCGCTGCTCTAGAAAGTATTTTCGATAAACCATTTTCAGCTAGATCGTTTGATGAAAAAAAAATATAATAGATGATGGGAGACAGAAATCTTGTGTAATTATAAACACCGTAAGTAGCGGTGTACTAGGCATTTTTCGATGCAATCATAGGAAATTTTTTCGTGGTTAACAGGATGTTCAAAAACAAAAGAAAAAAGTATGCGGAACAGTGCGGGGTTTAATGATATGAACAATTTTTCAAAAGCCGGCAAAAGGCATGGAAAAGAGTGCGGTTCATATTTAAGTGCAATGGTGTCATTAAAAATGTTTGCTACTGTTCGCATAGAATCATTTAATTTTAGTTATTTAATTATCTTATGAAGGTACATATAAAATAATGATTAAGAAAGAATAAAAAAATAAACAAATGTGATCTAATAAAAAGGTCTTTACTTTTTGGTTTTATGTTAAGTGCTTCCGCTACCAAAAAAGTCACGCCTCGTGCCTGCTTGAAGTTATTCCGCAGTGAAAGTACATTTTCAAGTTCAAACAAGCTAGAAAGACCTGCAATGACTATATCCAAAGAACCAAATTTTTGCATTTTCAAAAATTACGGCAAAAAATAGTACAATGTCCCAAAGGTAGTAAAAATGTTTGGTCATTTTCAAAAAACATTCGTAACACTACTTCATCCGCTGTTCCAACGCTCGTCTTTAATGACACTCCCTATGTAAGCTCACCTGAAAAAGCCAATTTGCTTGCAGCACAGTTTGCTGTTAATTCGACGCTGCCAGAGAGTGTTATGACTCCTCCTGTACTTGAGAGGACTAACGTTTTCATGGGACGAATCTTTTTTCGCACTCGTGCAGTTGCAAGAGTCCTGAAAGATCTTGATATACTCAAATCCGCTGGTCCGGATAGTATCCTTCCCATTGTTCTGAAGAGGTGTTCTTCAACGCTGGCAAAATCTCTGCGTAAGCTTTTCCATTTATCCTACTCTCCGAACAGTCGAACAAATCTTTACATCGTTTTGGAGAAAGTAAGATTAATGCACTTGATATTTCAAAAGCGTTTGATAGAGCTTGGCACCAAGCTCTCTTATCGAAAATGCGTGCATTTGGTATCGACGAATCTCTCCTTCGTTGGATTGGAAATTACCTTTCGGACCGTTCAATAAAACAAAATAAATGCTGGTGTGCCCCAGGGCTCCGTTCTGTCTCCGACTCTCTTCCTTATTTTCATAAATGATCTTTTGTCTGAAACTTCCAGCCCATTAAATTGTTCTGCAGACGACAGTACCCTCAGCTTTTCATATTCTTTCCAAGATTCACTTCCTTGTTCTTCGGATGTGGAGCTTGAACAGCAGCATATGATAAGCTCATTAAATTCTGATCTCGACAGCATTGTCCAATGGGGAACAAAAAACCGTGAAGAATTGAATGCTTCGAAAACTCAATGCTGTCTTCTGTTGGTAAAAATGCCACTTTTCATGAGTGGCACTTGCATCGAGGAAACCGAACAGCTTTCAGTCCTGGGTATGTGCATCACAGACCAATTTCTGTGGAATGCTAAAAATGCTGCGAAATGTCTTGGATATCTTCGAAGATGCAAGAAATATTTCTCTCTTCTGATCTAGCCTTCATATTTATATTTGGACGGGTACTCCTAAATTCCATTTAAGTCTCTTGGATAGAATTCAAAATAGAGCTTTTAAATTGATAAGCGACAGAGCTATAACGGAAACATTTGAATCTCTCGAACACCGCCGCAATGTTTCATGTCTGTCATTATTTTATCGCTATTTTTACAAACAATGTTCTAGTGAAATAGCCAGTTGCATTCCTCCCCTTAAACAATTCCGCCGTAAAGCTCGTACTTCTAAGAATGCACATCAGTTTACCCTTGAGCCAAGTTTCGGGCGTACCGTCAAGTACAGAGATTCTTTCTTCAGCCGCACAACACGAATGTGGAATGCTTTACCCTACTCTATTTTTCCTTCCCATTTGTGATATTCAGAAATTCAAAACCAATGAGCATCGGTATCTGCTTTAAATCCTATCCTACTTTCCTAACACTCTGTGTTTAACATATTAAGGGTAGTCATAACCCCTTGAGTGCGCGTTAATTATAAAAAAAAATTATTTATACTACTGAAATGAATTGCCGAACGAAACGCTAAATTTCCAAAGGCCACTAAAAAGCTTTTTTGAATCAATAATTCAAGAAGTCCAATCCTTAATGCTGTTGGCGTTTTCATTTGGTCGTCCGAAAGCGTCCGAAAGTATTCCGAATGCTTCAGAAAAAGTTCGTTTGGCACTAGATGACAGTTCTTCTTCTGAAAAGAACTGAAAAACGATTCTGGATTTGAAAAAGGATTCAAAACCAGTTTAATTTGGAGTTGAAAGGAAATAATTATGAAAAAATGGATAGGCCAAACATTTCATCCTCTCCATTATCATTATCTTCATACCATGCTGTGGGATTTTAGCTTTATAGTTTACTCAAAGTAAAAACCCAAGGTGGAGACATTCGTTGCTGTTACTGAGATATATCAACATTCAGAAAAACCGCTGTGTAAATGTTTTTTTTTTTTCAGTTCGGTTCAGTTTATTTACTTTTTCTTTTACAACAAAAATAAGCAATATAAAATTCAAACATAACAATTAGTTAATTACATCTTGATTAAAAATTTTGTTTGTAAATGTACTATATTTCTACTAATTATAAGTGTTTTTCATAATAGAGAACGAAAAAGACGGTACAGTCTGTTGTCTTATGACAAGAGTCGAAAGTACCAAATAAGTATAACTTATTCATAAATTTAAATTGGAATTACATTAAGAAGTGTTGTGGGGTATCGTATGAGAAAGAAAATCTAAAATTATTATTTTTGTTTTTGTTTTTTAGTTAAGGGAAATTAAATGTGAATATACAAATTTAAACCATAATTCTGATGATGTTATTGACTTCTTCAAAATTAAAGTTATAAAGCCATTTTTTAATGTTTTTATTGAATAAATGAGCAGAGCGAATGCTTCTAATGTCAGAAGGTAATGCGTTAAAAAGTCTAGGTGCTACCGAGGTATAGAAGTTTAAAAGGTGATGAGAATTGTGCACTGGAATTACAGAAATATTTCTATCGTTGCTTCGTAGTGAGTAAGCTGGCGTATTGTGACTTATGAGATATCCACTTCTCAAGAAAAATATTTTTAAAACTTTAAAAAAATAAAGATGTTTAAGCGGAAGGATACCAGAGCTGACGAACAACGGAAAGCTATGTTCATTTTTCTTTTTCATCCAGATGGTTCTTAAAATATGTTTTTGAGAAACTAACAGAGGTTGTAAGTTATTTTTAAATGTACCACCCCAACAAATTATACCGTATTGAATTTTAGATTGAACCAGTCCATAATAGATTGTTTCCATAAGTTTTCTACAACAGAGCTTCCTCAAGTGAAACAAAAAATAAGTGGTTGATAACAAATATTTTTTTAATGCAGAAGTGTGAATTTTCCAGTTTATTTTGCTATCAATAGTTAAACCAAGATATTTATATTCGAAAACTTGCTCGACACTAAAACACTTTGAAGAACAGTGATTATTTAAAACATTAGCTGGTGACAAAGCATTAGATGAATAACAAGATACACTACTTAGCGGGATATTTTTGCAGTCAAAACTGTGTTGAACAAGAAATGGTGGATTAGCAAAGGAATCAAATGGTTTAAAAAACATAACTCTTGTTTTTTCACTAATGACAAGCTTATGGATGCCGAACCAATGTCTGAATAATTCTAAGTCATGATTTATATCCGAAATCATATCTAGAACAGTGGGACTGGAATACACACAAGCTATGTCATCAGCAAAACCACAGACTTTGCCTTTAAAGTTAAGATTAAATATACTATTAATATAAATAAGGAACAAGGTTGGACCTAAGACTGATCCTTGTGGGACACCTATATTAACATTTTTGACATCACTGAAATGATTGCCTATTTTGACCATTTGTTTTCTGATTTTTAGAAAAGAAGAAAACCAATCCAGCATAAAACCCCTGAAACCAGCTTTCTCTAATTTTCTTAATAATATCTCATGGTCAACAGTATCGAAGGCTTTTTTAATGTCAATATATAGAGCAGCAGTATACTTTTTTTGGTCTATACTTTTATAGATGAAACTACAGTGAGCTAATAGTGCATCTTCTGTAGATTTTCCAGCTCTAAAACCAAACTGTTTAGAGTTGAAAAAAGAAATGCTATCCAGGTAATTAATAACCCTACTTTTAACAACTTTTTCGAAAATTTTTGAGAAAACTGGTAATAAAGAAATAGGTCTATAGTTACTGACACATTTCTTATCCCCTTTTTTAGGAATAGGAATAACTTCAGCTATTTTTAAACTTGACGGGAAACTACCGTGAAAAATACTTTTGTTAAATAAAAGAGATAATATATCAACTATATTAAAACAAACCTTTTTAATAAAAAAAATTAGAAAAACTATCAGATGTTGAAGAATGAGAGCTATCTAAACCTTGAATTACCCTAAAGATTTCGAGAGATGTTATCGGCTGAAAAAGGAAACTATGAGATTGAAAACTTTCTTTGAAACAAATTTCAGAACACATTACAGTACAGTTGTTAATACCAGCACTTTCGATTGTATCTACAGCTATATTTATAAAATAATCATTAAAAATTTTAGCCATTTCTGAATGATCAACAATGGTCTGGGAATCGAAAGAAAGATAAGAAGGTAAATCAGAAGTTTTGTTTTTGTTGAATAATTCGTTGACTATACCCCATTCTTTTCTTAAATCACCTTTTGCCTTATGGAACTTACATATTGGAATTTCTAGTCTGATTTCTTAACATAAATTATCATAGTTTTCACGGTATAAAACGTTATTAGAGTGTTTCTTACACTTAATCCTCAATTTATTTTAAAAATCAATTTTTTCTAATAAATAATTAGACATCCAGGGCTTGAGTTTTTTTAATTTACTTTCTTTGCTTCCAATAACTTCCGAGCTTTGATCAACAAAACATTTCAAAAGGATACAAAAATTGTCAAAAGCAATGGAAGGGTCAGGATCGCTACGAATTCTTGACCAGTTTTCAAATAATAAAATAGAGTTCAAAATTTCAAAATTTGTTCTGATAGCTTGCCTATTCAGGACCTGACCCATTAATCCAACTTCGGACTTTTCTTTAAAATTGAAAAATAGACAAGTCATATGATGATCTGAGATCTTAAGATCAGATACTGAGCTAGTGAGGGTTAAATCAGTTTTTAGATCAATCCTAGCTAAGATATGATCAATACATGTATTGGATGTAGAAGTTATTCTAGTTGGTACATTAATACAAGAAACTAAACCATGAGCTGACATTAACGATTTGTAATTTTCAACTGCTGCAGTTTCAGATAAGATGTCTATATTTATGTCACCCAAAATAAACAAGTGCTTTGCGTTATTATTATTCAGCAATGATTTAAGTTCCTCTAAATAAACATCTTCATTTACATTATGAAATCTGTAGAAACACATAAAGACCAGTTTAACTGAATTAAAAACTAAAGATATCTCAACCATATCAGAGCTTACGAGGTCTGTGCTACAACACTCAAAATTTAAACTTTCATTAACGAAAATAGCAGTACCTCCTGCAGCATAAGTATTTTTGCACTTTGCATATAAAAAATAACCGGGAATCTTAAACAAATCTTTTTCGTGCTCATAAATCCAAATTTCAGTTAGAAAAATTAATTTAGGCTTATTAACAAAAGATTCCAAATGAATCAATAACAAATCAAAATTTTTACGAAGACTTCTAATATTTTGTTGAATAACAAAAAAAACTATTTTTATAATCATCCGAATGAAAAACACTTTTACAAAATTCATTATCATAGCAGCAAAAAGGAGTAACTAACGTATCAATATTTATATCTGTTAAAAAAGATTTGGCCATAACTAAATAATTTTGTTAAGATCATCTAAAGATGAAATTCGATGCGCTGTTTCTCCTTCTTGCTTTTTCATTAAAATTATACCATTACTAATCCAAAGATAATTTTATTTTTTTTCATTTTTAATACTTTTAGCTTTGTTAAATAAATTTCGGTTAAATTTAGTTAAAGATTCATTAATAAAAATAGGTTTTTTGACCAATTGCTTATCAAATAAACTAGTATTAAGTTGTTTCTTTTTTTGATTAGAAATAATTTTCTGCTTACATTCGGCTCTTTTAAATTTAACACAAACGATTTCCCTTGGTTTTGTTGTTGTTGATGAGGCGGCGGCGGTGGTGACGATGTTGTTTTTCAACACCTAAGTGCACAAACACAAATACAACCAAATCCAAATATAAACATTGCAGATTAATTTCTTTCCCAGAATAAAAAGCTATATGTCTTCTTTGTAAATTTAAAAGCTGCATTCGAAACAGTAGATCTTGGCGCACTTATGTACAAGCTTTTTGGACTGGTTATGTCACTAAAATTCGGAAGATTAGTACAAGGACTCTTCGCAGACACTAGAGCAGCAGTATGGGATGGCAGAGAAGTTTCAGAATGGTTCTTATCTCAGACGGTCAAGCAAGGATGTACTCTTAGCCCCAGCTTATTTGCATTGTTCATAGAAGACTTAGTAGATAGTTTTCCCGGAGGTATACATTACGGAGGACTCCATATAAAGCATTACTTTTTGCTGACGATACAGTTATATTGGCATATACACCCGAGTCTCTACAGCTAAACATTACGGAGGACTCCATATAAAAGCATTACTTTTTGCTGACGATATAGTTATATTGGCATATACACCCGAGTCTTTACAGCTAATGATAAATAGACTATATGAGTATTGTAGTATGAAGAAGCTTAGCGTCAATCTTAGCAAATCTAAAGCATTGATATTAAAAAAAGGAGGAGGGAGAAACTGTGCTACCGAAAAATGGCATTTCAATGGTGAAACCATAGAGGTAGTCAAGGAATATAAATATCTTGGAATCCTTTTCACCAAAAACCTAAGTATAAAAACAGGAAAAGTTCTCACAAGCTAATACAGCCATTAACATGACACTGACTAAGTGTTTAAACAATAAGTTCGTGGCTCATAGCAGTAAATACAAGGTTTTTGAGGCAGTTGCTGAAGCAGTACTGTTCTATGGAGCACAGGTCTGGGGAGGCAAGGAATATGAAGACTTCTGGTAATTCTGTAGGTACAAGCATGGAAATAGTTGGCAACAGTAGAGAAGCTTCTTAGATTCTTTATTAAAACAACTTTTCATCTTCCACTCAATTCACCGAATTATATGGTTGTGCTGGACACCGGACTATCGTCACTTTTTGTCAAAACGTTAAAGCTTCAAATTGATTATATCATTAAAGTTGTTAACATGTCTAACCTTCGAAAGCGCTACAAGTTATTCAAAAGAATACCAGCTGGTATAAAGATTGGATGGAATCAGCACGCCAAACTGATTTTGAGCTAAATAGAATCCTGGAAAACAACTCTGTATCAACTCATCACATATGTAGATGAGCATGCCAGAGAGAAATATAAGCAGCAAGCTGTGGATTCGATGTATAGAACCGTATACAGTCAACTGGGCCACAATCTACTTTCTTGCAACAATTTTAGTGACAGTTTCACGACAGAAGAGATCTCTATGATGCTCCGCCTAAGAGGGGAACTTCTAAGGCTTAATTTCATATCACACCGGGAGGATCTGCCTATTTTATGTAGTATGTGCAATTTAGGAGAACGTGAAGATGTATATCACTTTACTGGAAGGTGTCCGATCCTACGAGAGACGAGAAGAAATATCCTGGGTGATGATTTTTTCTAACAATCAAGTAAAACAACCTCTCAATGAAGTAAATGTAAACAACTGTTCGTATTATGTAGGATTGCTCTTTCTTATCGAGAAAAAATTATATCAGAAAACTTTTAACTAGGAATAAACCAAAATAAATTTAAAATTTAAAAACTATTAGAAATCTTATGAAGATTTAAAACTAAAACTTATTCAAAATTTTATTTATAACGGCACAGCCATGCACTAATGATTTATGTACATTAGGGTGGTCGTTAAAAAAAAAGTCATCCCGGATGGGCCCAAATCGGCTCTAAATGAAAAAAAAAATTCCCTAATTTTTTTTCAGATTTTTATTTTCATTCCCTAAACTCGCTGTAGGGGTAAATTAAATTTCCCCTTTTTTTTACATACTAGAAAATTCGCGTAAGATCTGCCAAAAAAATGTCCTCAAAATTTTAAATAAAATTATATTTAAAAAAGTATGTACATTAGGGTGGTCGTCATACTGGTTTTTTTTTTAGTTTTAATATTTGGATGGGCCTAAATCAGCTCTAAATAAAGAAAACAAAATTCCCTAATTTTTTCAGATATTTATTTTCATCGCCTATAGTTGCGGTAGGGGTAAATTAAATTTCCCCTTTTTTTGGAAATTTGCGTAAAATCTACTGAAAAATTCAGAGCATGTAGGTGGGAGCTACCATACAAAAATCCTTCCGGAGGGGGGGTAATATCTCCCCCCACTTGGACGGGAGGGGCAATTTAGTAAAATATTTGCATAAAGTAGAAAAAAATTAATTAAAAACCAAGGGCAATACTAACAGTAATGTTTTGTAGCTTTTTGGAAAGCCAGAAGTCCATTTTTACGGCGTGTTTTTAAATTATGTTTTTTTGATGAACAGTTTTGGCAAAAAAATTGTTTCAAACTCAACATTTTGAAAAAAAAATTATTATTTTTTTTAATTATAGGTTTGAAAAAAAGATTTTGCTGAAATTGTTTATTCAAAGCACTTTATTTAATAATCAACTATTGAAATAGACTTTTGGCTTGCCAAAAAGCTACAAAACATTACTGCAAGTTTTGCCGTTGTTTTTTAATTAATTTTTTTTCTATGTTATGCAATTATTTTATTAAATTGGCCTTCCCGTCCAAGTGGAGGGAAATATTACCCCCCTCTGGTAGGATTTTTTTCTTGTCTAGTTCCCACCTACAATCTCTGAATTTTTCGGTAGATTTTACGCGAATTTCCAAAAAAGGGGAAATTTAATTTACCCCTACAGCGACTATAGGGGATGAAAATAAACTTCTTCATTTAGAGCTGATTTAGGCCCATCCAAATATTAAAACTAAAAAAAACCCAGTATAACGACCCCTAATGTACATACTTTTGTAAACATAATTTGATTTAAAATTTTGAAGAAATTTATAAATCTTATCTAATCTATAAAAAAATCTACAACCAAATCCAAACTTCAGAATCAAGAAAATGGTTGCAGTTTGTTCGTTTGGCATTCTGGTTCGGAGAGCTTCGGGGGCTTCTTCCGGTTTACCAACCGAAAACGCTATAGGGGCTATGCTTGGCTGATTCATTTCAGTAGTATATAGAATTTGTTTTATAAAAAAAACTTCCCTATTCTCCTTATAGTTTTTTTAGTTTGGGGCCCTCAGAAGCTGCCGCACGTAAAATAGACATAAAGGAGCGGTAACGTTTTTTTAAAGTCATTCGACATGCCCCAGGCATATATTGCTGCTGGAATATTCTTGTTTAATACCGTGAAAATATATCTGTGGTGTTTGGTAGAAACATGATAACTCCATTTTAAAATTTGCCTCCTTTCCTCCACTTTAAATCGAGCTACAGACTAAACGGATGAACCGATTTTTCTCAAATTTGAAATATAAATTTTCAAGGACTATGTTCATAAATGTTCCAAATTTGAAGAAAATCGGTAAACTTTTTTAGGCTCTAGCACGATTTAAAGAGGATGTAAAAACGCAAATTTAAAAATGGAGTTATCATGTTTCTACCAAACACCACAGATATGTGTTCACTATGTAGAGATTTCTATTGTCCACTACATACTAAGAGTAGATAGTCTATACAAAATTTTGCCTGTTTACTATACTGAATAGTTCACTCTTCGGGATTCACTAAATCGAGAGTCAACTGTATTTCTCAGGTTTATTTATTTTAAATGTTTATTTAATTAATAGTTTTCCTTAAAATTTCAATTCTCTTTTTAACATTTATAGGTCGATCAGATTTTATTGGTGGAATCGATAATGAAGCGCTGGACTTTGGCCATTTAGAACAGTTTATACATGTTACTGCATCGACGAGTAGCGGTGATGTATCACCAACTGTATCAACTGTTGACGTAAGCAATGTCCTTGCAACGACAATTTCAAATAACAACAGAAGCAATAACAACAATAATAGCAATGGTAGTGCTCAGTCACACTTGCCAGAGAGTCCACCTGATTCGGGCTCGGAACCACCATTCAGTCCAGCCGATTTACAAGGTCTCACACTTACGTCAAGAACAACCACAAACTGTCCAGCGACAAGTAATGATAGTGCCCTTATTGATGCTGAAAGTATTTTGCTTCAGCGGCAACATAATGCCAAGCCACCTCCAGATCTCCACACAACGCTAACACATTTAACGGCCAGCGTTCACCAGCAGCACCAACAGCACCACACTCACAATCAGCAACATTCACAGCAGCAGCACAACCACAATATTCAACAACACCATCTTTATGTCGAACATAATGATCAACATGCCTTGTTGCTTGCTCCATCAGTTCCTCACTTGCATCAACAGCAGCAGATGCATCAAGTTGGTCCAACAACAGCTGCATCGCCATCAGCGGTTGTATCCAATGGCATCTTCAGTCCAGAAAATAGACATAATCATTCCAGAGAACATTCAGACAACTTACTGGTTATCGATAGCCATCATAGTCAACAACAGTCTGCTCCTCTTCACCCCAACAATAGCATCCATGTTGATGGTATAAACGAGGTAATTGACATGGAGCCCCAAACAACTCCATTTAATCGACACATGATTACCACACAGCATCAGCAACTTGCTCCATCAATAACTCCATCCGATGTGTACATGGGAACTCCTGCTCCGATCATAGAATCAGCAACATCAACAGTACCACCACCTATGCGTAAACGAAAACTCTCGCAGATTGATTCATGTGCTTCCATGACGACCATAAAGCCGGAACCAGGTAAACTATTATTGAAAATCAGAACAAGTTCCCTTAAAATACACTTTTTCTCTAAGCAGGTGCAACATTAAGTCCCATGTGCCAGCAGAATCTCAACCCAACCTCTCCAGTTAGCATAAATATGCAACAGATCGGTAGCGGAGGGGGCCTCGGCAGTGGTTCACCGTCCTCATCGTCCCTGTCTCCTACCGGCACCCGTCTATCCATGTCCAATGACAACAACAGCCTCGATGGTGGTTCAGGGACTCCAAATGGTGCCAGTTTCATTGGCTCAAATTCGACAGACTCGTCTAGTGAATCTTCCCCGATGCAATGCATCCGCTTTAGTCCGTTTCAGCAACATAACTGGCATATTTTATGCGACCAAAGTCTTCAAGAACTTACAATGGCACATTATAGGGTCGATGCTGATAAAGGCTTCAATTTTTCCGTCTCCGATGATGCCTTCGTGTGTCAAAAGAAAAATCATTTTCAAATAACTTGTCATGCTCGACTGCAAGGTGATGCTAAATTTGTTCGAACTCCATCTGGTCTGGAAAAGATAAAGTCCTTTCATTTGCACTTTTATGGCGTAAAACTCGAAGCTCCCAATCAAACTATCCGTGTGGAACAGAGTCAATCTGATCGATCAAAGAAACCCTTTTATCCAGTTCCGTAAGTTTTTGTCTTTTTCTTTTGCTGGCATATAATTTTATTTGAGCTTATGTATCCCCTAAGAATTGATCTGCAAAGCCATTTGGTAAGCAAAGTGACCGTAGGTCGACTTCATTTCTCTGAAACAACAAACAACAACATGCGAAAGAAAGGCCGTCCAAATCCCGAGCAGCGATATTTTCAGCTCATCGTTGGTCTACATGTTCACACACACTCAGGCCACTTTCCCGTTGTGAGTCAAGGCAGTGAGCGGATTATTGTCCGTGCCTCGAATCCGGGGCAATTCGAAAGTGACGTTGAACTTTGTTGGCAGCGAGGCATTACCCCAGAATCAATATTCCATGCAGGTCGTGTAGGCATCAATACTGACCGACCAGACGAAAGCCTAGTCATACATGGTAATCTTAAAGTCTCCGGCCACATCATTCAACCAAGTGATAGCCGAGCGAAGCAGGAAATCTGTGAACTTGACACCGCAGTGCAATTGAGAAATCTCCAAAAGATTAGAATTGTTCGATATCGCTACGAACCAGAATTTGCTTTGCACTCGGGCCTAAAGTCCGACAAGGATAACGAAGAGATTATTGACACAGGGGTAATAGCGCAAGAGGTGCGAGAAGTTCTACCCGATGCTGTAACAGAAGCTGGAAGTATTGTTCTTCCGAGCGGACAGGTCATTGAGAATTTCCTTCTTGTTAATAAGGTTTGTTTTACAGTAGTAGTCTTAAACAGCAAGCAAGTACATTTTTTTTAGGATCGTATTCTAATGGAAAACATTGGTGCTGTCAAGGAACTATGCAAAGTAACTGGTTCCCTTGAAACTCGTATTGAGCAACTAGAAAAGATTAATAATCGTTTGATGAAAATGCAAGAAATTGAAAGGAGTAGAAAAAAATGCAAACATCTTCTGATGGACGATGGAATGATCGATGGAGAAGATGAGCTTTGTTCAAATCGAACAATTCAAATGATGATTATTATTTTAGTGATAATAATGGCAACATGGTAAGTTTAGTGAGCTTGTGAGTGGGGAACTTTTTCTCAAAAATTATTGTTTTCAGCTTGGTAGCAGTTTCAACCTTGTATTTTGTCGAACACAACAAGCAACGTTATATGAAACGATATGATCGTTATGATATCAGTCATCATCCATTTTCTCATGATGCAATACTCGTCAATAATAATAACAACAACAACAATAATTATGCGAAAAATCTCAACCATAACGGTTATCATACAAATAAGAATGGTAAGCTAATTATACACCCACATACGCAACGTCCACCTATAGTAGCACCACCAGTGCCTATACCACAACCGCTGCCGATATATTCAGCCCCGATGTCGTCCAATATCCCAATAATTACCACCCTCCAATCATCAAGTATTCCAATTTCTGTGATACCTCCTGAATCCTATCCGTCCGGAGCCATTGGAGCTGGTGCTGGATCATCTGAAACTAGTTTTCATGGTTCTTCATATATCAATTCGGATAGCTATAGCGGTTTACCCAATGACGAGCTATCAGCAGGAATCGACAAATTAGCTCTTCCCGTCGTGATAATCAGTCATGTCAATAACAAAACAGCAAACAGCAAAAATAAATCAAAATGGCCGCCGTTAACGTCGTCAGATGCATTAGCAACTATAATGCCACCTATAACCTTCTCGAACAACAACAACAACAATGAATCACCCATGTTGGTTGAGGACAATCTCAATGTAAGTGAAACCTCATCCGAAAAGGCAGCCGATTCGATTCCGGATGATTTTGAAAATAATTCTATTGACGGAATCGATCAGAAGCCTGAAGCACGTGGTGGAGCTAATAATCAAAAAATAGATCCATCTATTGAACATGTTACAAATAACAGTGGGGGAAGCACAAATCGAAGTGATGGTCGTGGAGGAACTGTCGAAAATAGCGTTTTGGTAGGGGCAGTTGCAGTGTCTGCTACTGGCGTTGGAGTTAAGAAAATTGATAGCAGTGGTGATTCATCGTCTACATCATCGTCATCGACTTCGACAATTTTTGTCGTATATAAGAACGTTCAAAATAAAAACATAAATGACACCACGGTGAGCAAACAAGTGGTGAATTTCACTGTTGAAACACCATCTATTACAAATAAAAGTCGCGGCATTGACACTGAGGACTCAGATTTACAAAACCTCGGCAACAACAATGATTCGACAGATGATCAGAGTTTTTCAGAAAGTAACACAGCCCCAGTGATCGAGAAAACATTCGCTCTGGCACCAATTGGCATTCCTGATCACTGTGTCAAGATCAAACTGGAAGAGATATCCAATTGTCAAGTAATTATTATATTTTTTTTTTG
Source organism: Dasysyrphus tricinctus (assembly GCA_963921185.1). Lineage (NCBI taxonomy): Eukaryota > Metazoa > Arthropoda > Insecta > Diptera > Syrphidae > Dasysyrphus > Dasysyrphus tricinctus. The sequence continues at coordinate 31,604,754 of OY992534.1, forward strand.
TTAGAACTCTGTTTTAATATTTTTTTCACTTGCAGTCAGCTTGCTTTGAAGATTCCAATAGTCTTACAATATCATCTAAGAATTCAGAAGGTGAAATCCGACGTCGACATATTCAGAAACAAGGTCCTGGCAATACGACTTCAGGAACATCATCGTCATCGTCATACAATGCAAATATTTCACCCTCATCTGCTGGAAATTCAACTAAACCCAACTTTCCCAAGTCACAATCCCTGATAGCAGCATCAACCGGTTCATTATCATCGGTATCAATGAAACGAGTTCCAGCCGACGACATTGACGATGATCAAGACCAGGAAGTCTCTCAACAACCTCAAATCGATCGTGACGATCATGAGGAGCTTGTTTTAGTTTTCAAAGACAAAAAGCCAACACACAAGGACACGAAACGAAAAATAGATTCCGTTGAAGTTCAATCGGTGAATGAACAACGAAGACTCTCCTCAGAATGTTCGACTGTAATCCCATGGCTACAAGTGGACACATTCAATGTTTCATTGGGTTGTGAAGAAATTTGTCTGAATGGCGGAAGTAGCTTAAATATAACTTATATCATACCACTGTCAAAATTTTTAAAGGACACAAATGTCGAATTACATTTTGTGTAAGAATATCTTTGAAAATAGGTTCTAGATTCATTATGAAGACTATTTTCCTTTATTTATTTATAGTGCACCACTAAGTCTACATTGGACTGTTTGCAACAATCAAGAAAAGACTAAACGTGACGGCGCTAATTTAATAAATCCCCTTAATAATGGAAAAGTATTTCAAAAAAGTCAAAATATCTCAATATATTATTTAACTATTCCGGGCCATGGACATTTTGAGCGTTCAATTGAATTACGGGCTGCGATAGATTCGAATAAGGTGAGTTTTATTTTCCCACCAATTCATGTGTTCTACATTTCAACCGTATTCCGAACAATGAATGAATTACGTACCCCTGAGAAACAATATCAACTCAAAGAAGAAGAAGTAAAGGAACTGGTATATTGTGGAAAAAGTGAAGCAATTTTCAAAATAGTGTGAGTTGCACATATACAAATACATTTGCACAGGGTCGGCAGCTACACGGCTGAAGGCTGGGGCGCCCAAAGCAAGATAAAATAAAAAAAAATCATTGAGATGCTTCCGTCATTTTCCCGCGCTATAGGAAAGTGTACAGAGATTTTATATTTTAAATATAGTGAAAAAAGCTTATTAAACTGAATAAAAAAGTAAAATAAGATTTAATATAGTGAATACTTTGCAATGCTTTATTAAAAAATATATATTTAAAACAACATGGTGGCGCCGCATTAAATCCAATTAAGCGTCCTATAATACGGTTTACAAATTCTTCATTTCACAGGTAAGTTTTGTCTCATATTTTACTTCATTAGGATATTTAAAGTGATGTTTTTGATCGTAACGTACCTTTAAACTGACAAACACTTCTTGACGAAAATACAAAACCAACATGATACATAGGGGCAACAGCGGAAAGGCATTTGAAAATATTTTATTTAAAGCGTTAGAAAATAGCTCTGCACTACGGGCGCTTAATAGTTTTGAGCGCCTTGCCATCGCCAACAAAAACTAGATCGACCCTGTGCGAGAATTTCTCATTTGACAGATGAGTCTCAACGAAATCACTGGATTAAAGTATACTTTGATTTTCAACAAATTTGCATTTTTGTAGTAAATTGCCTTAAAATATCAATTTTAAATTATTCTACGATAGTTTATTTACCTAAATAATATCACTTTACGTTACTATATGTGGAAATATCCGACAAAACTATATTGTGAAATAAAATATTTGTACACTCCTTAATATAGGCGTTTTTGCAGGATTCAACGTAGCACTGCATGCTGGGGCCCTACTATGTAACTTTTTTCTACTTTCGAATCCATTCGAAAGTAGTTTTCAATGCTTATTATAAGTGGTAATATGTATGAAAGTGGGATAAAATTTTAGTGCTTCCGACTTTTTGCTATAGAAGCGCTTGCTAAAGAATTAGCGAGCTGAGATTTTGCGAATTCGAACGTTTTTATTGCAGAATCGAGTTACATAGTTGGGCCCCTGTTTTATATTTTGTTTAATAAACTATTGACAGACTCGATATGGGATTTGGTTTGGGTGCGAAGTTGGGTGTATTCAAAGTTTCTTTTGCATTTAAAGAATCTGGATTTAATGAAATTTTGAAGCTATCCTATACATATATCCAACAATAATTAACTGTCTTCTAAGTGGGCCCAAATTCCATAAGTATGGGGCAGAGGTGCATAAGATTTTTTCGGAACTTTTGGCCCATTTGGGTGGGTTATAAGTTCAAAATGCATTTATGGACCCCACCTATGGGAGCCAAAAGTCCATTATGGACTTTTGGCTTATGGACTTTTAACCCTGCGCCGCTTCACTCACGTACATTATATATGTGATATACACCACTTCCTTGACTCCTTCTTCTATGTATCAACTGCACAAATTCACAAAACAAAACCCGGACACGGCCAAAATGTAAAGCACTGATTTCCATTTTTGAAACTCCAATTTGTGACTACAATTTTAATCGAATTGTAGAACATCTGAATTCACAGTAAGTGGTTTAGCTTGGAAATAAAATAATATTTTGTTAATAATTGTAATTGACTTTTTTTATTTACAAATAGAAAAAAAATTAAAAGAATGAATTAATCAAAAAATAATGTTAAGCACTCTTTTTACTATATTACAGAACTTATGTCGTGAGCAAGCAGATGAAACAAACGTTTTACTTCAGTACAATATTAGGATAGTAAGAGATTGTGATTAGCAAATTTTTAATAAAAACAAAAAAAAACAATGAAATGAAAAATAAAATTCGTTATGTTTTGTTCTTAAATTTTTTAGTTTCCGTGTGTTATTATCACTATCATTATTATTATTCAGCCTTATTATGAGTTTCGGCCGGAAAATATTTCACCCGAAAAATGTTTGTTCCCCCGGAATTTTTAAAGCTATTATAAGTTTCGCCCGAACTTCTCTTGGCCTTAAATAATAATAAGGCTGATTATTATTATTCCTATCCTTTCAAATATTCTTTCTACCGTTGCTTTTATTGTGCCTCGTATCTGCACGTTTTTAATCATTATATTCCTCCTTCGTTTTTCTTTTTCTTGTCTTTCTATCTTTGCTTCCATCTCTTTCATCCTTTCCGCTAGGTTTTCTTTCCCTTCTCCACCACTCATTGTGCTTTTTCCTTCTTCAATTCCCGCTCTACTATTTTTTACTCTCTCCTCTATCTCCCGTACGCCTTGTTCTTTCATCTCTAATTCTTCTATCCTTCTCGCTAGCCCTCTTACTTCAGCTTTCATTTCTTCTCTCTCCTTTTCCCCTCTTCTTATTTCTTCTCTCATCTTTCCCAGTTCTTCCTTCATCTCCATTCTCAACTCTTTAACCTCTTGCTTCACCTCTTGCATCTCCTGTTTGAATTCATACCTCATCTCCTTCAATATCCTCTCTACTTTCGACTCCTCTTGCTCCTTCTTCTACGGCGATCGTGGGATTTTCTTGCTGGCTTGGAATACCTCGATTCCTTCCTCATTCTCTTGCTCAACTCCGTTAGCCTGCTCTCTCTTCCTCTTCCATAAATCACTAATATCTCCCATCGATCCCGTGTTCATATTCCTCGACAATCTTTCGAGGTTTGTCAGCCTTCCTCTCCTCTTCATTTTTTCCTCGCTACACTCCCCTCTTTTGTCCGCCATGCTCTCTTTTTTTCTATATTATTTTTTCTTATTATTGTATTTATTTTAATTATTTTATTTTATTTATTGTATCTATGTTGTTTAATTTGTTTTTATTTAAAATAAATAAATAAATTGGGTGGCGCAACAGCTCGAGGAGAACCAGGGCCTAGTGACTTACAACTCACAACCATTCCTGTGTGCGTGTTTGTTGGGCAGGAATGGAGGGGACCTACAGTTTTTTGCCGAGTCCGAACGGCTAAATGAGAAGCACTTTTTCATGACAAGTATACTCTTGGAGGATTTGTCAGTTCCTCGCAAGAGGCAGTACCTCGAATAAAACATTTCTGTTTTTAGGTGGCACGGCTGGGAATCGAACCCACACCTTCGGCATGACAGTCCTACGCACTAACCATCAAGCCACGAGGTACTACAATTTGTTTTTATTTATATTTATCCAATTTTATCAATTTTATGTATTAATTTATTAATTTTATTTATATATTTAATTAATTTTATCTGTTTTATTTATTTTATTTGTTTATTTACTTTATTTTATTTATTTTCCAAGAGCAAACCAACAAACACGTCCGTTGACGTCCAATACCAATTTAATTTTCCATTATTGTTATTATTATTATTATCGAGTTTCATCATTTCTCAGCAAAATTGCTGGAAATTAACCTATCACAGGTATTTCTACCAAAAGGATTAGGCTCGGAACGAGATGTTTGTTGTTATTGTATTATTATAATTGTATTAATATTTAAGAGTTATTTAAATGGCATCCATGAAGCGACGCACAATTCTTGTCGTTGCGATTACCACAGGCTTTTGGAATTCTTTGTACAGATCTTGGTCAAGGCCAAGCCTTTCAAGTCCCTCAAAAAGGTTGTGCGGTATAACTGCCGTGCTTGATACAATCAGCGGGATTATTTTTACTTCTTTGACCTTCCATTGTCTTTTAATTGGTTCGATTAGCTGCGCATATTTTGAAATTTTTTCCGTATACTTTTCTTGAAGAGCTCTAGTGTTAGGGACAGCAATATCTATCAAAGCAACTTTGCTTGCCTTTTTGTCAAAAAAAGAGACGGAAACTTTCATTTTCGAGAACGTTTGGTGGTTTGTAAAGATAGTGCGCCTCTTTATCGCACTTTAGACTGTGTTTGCACACAAGCTCTTGGTGTACAATTTTCGCTATTGTGTCATGTCTTTGCTTGTACTCAGTTCCCGAAAAATGCGTACAGCCAGATATTATGTGCTGTATGTTTTCTACTGCGTCACATCCATACCGGCAGGAGTCAACCAAAACAGTGGCGTCGCCGATTACTCTTTTCAAGTAGTTCCTTGTGGGTATTACTTGGTCTTGTATAGCAAGCATGTGTCCTTCAGTTTCTGGAAACATGTTTCCTGCAATTAGCCAGTAGTTTGACGCCTTTGTGTCGACATTGGCTTGGCTTATTGCATTTATGTGTTTCCCATGAAGAGGCTTGCTCATCCACTGGTCAATTTTTCCCATGTGCGTAACTTCCCTACTTTGGTAGTCTGATTGGGCCAGTTTCAATGGGCTGCTTTCATCCGCAAGGCAGATAGCACGATGTAGGTTGGATGTTTCCGATTTTCTGGAGAAGTATTCACGCAATGATATTGTCTGGCCTTCGAGTAAATTTCCTATGTCAGTCAAACCTCGTCCTCCCATATATCGAGGCAACGAAATTCTTTCAAGTGCGGATTTTGGGTGATGTTTTCTTTCTTTAGACAATGTTGTTCTGATTTTTCGTTCTAATGTTTCCACATCTGTTGGTGTCCATCGAATGATGCCAAAGGAGTAGCCAAGTACAGGGATAGCATAGGTGTTTAGTGTTTTAAAAAGAAATTTACTTTTTAAGGCCGACTTCGCAAGAAGTTGGACTCTTCTGGTAAACTCCCTTTTTATTTCATCCTTGATCGTGGTGTGGGGTATATTTCTTGCCTGTTTGACTCCTAGGTATTTGTATGTTTCGTTTTCAATAATTGCTTGAATGGTTTGTCCGTCTTGAAGCTGGAATTCTTGCGGTTGTAGCTTTCCTCTTATGGCTTTTAAGGTGCGACACTTTTCTAAGCCAAAATCCATGCTAATGTCGTTTGAAAATTTCTCCACAACTTTAAGGAGATGCTCAAGTTGTGATGGTTTGGCAGCGTAGATTTTTATGTCGTCCATATATAAGAGGTGGGACAGACGATACAGTTCTCTGGAGCCTTGTTTAATAGAGAATCCGTAGCCTGTGGAGTTCAAACTGGACGATAGTGGATTCATGGCCAAAATGAACCAGAGTGGGCTGAAAGAATCTCCTTGAAAAATCCCTCTCCTTACTTTAATTTTTGATGTTTTTGTGACTCCATTAGGTGTATTTAAACAAATTTCTGTGTTCCAACTTCCCATTACGTGTTTTAAGTAGTTAATGAATTTTGGATCTACTTTGTAAACTTCAAGCACTCTCAAAAGCCAATCATGGGGTACTGAATCAAATGCTTTTTTATAATCTATATACGCCGTATAAAGATTTTGGTTTTTTGAGAACGCTTGATTGCAGACAACTGAGTCTATAATCAGCTGCTCTTTGCAGCCTTTAGACCCTTTTCTGCAGCCGTTCTGCTGAGGAGCTATGATATTATTGTTCTCACAGTGCTCATATATTCTGTTAGCTATACACGACGTTATGATTTTGTATAATGTTGCGAGACACGTAATAGGCCGGTATTTTGTTGGATCATGGGAGTTTGTTACATCTTTTGGGATGAGGTATGTTACACCTTGTGCTAAAAACTCAGGCATTTTGGTTGGCTCATCCATTACTTCATTGATAAGCTGACTAAGCTTTTCCCATAAGAAGGTAAACTTTTCAAGCCAGAAATTTTGGATATTATCTGGGCCTGGGGCTTTCCAATTTGGTAGCAACTTAATAATTGCACCTAGTTTCTCTACTGTTATAGCTCTCTGCTGTTGTTGTACTATATTTTGTCTGTTTCGAATTTCATCTTCCAGCCAACATCCATTGGGGTTGAACTCTTTCGCTACAGAGAGTTGTTCTTCCCAAAAGCTCTGGATTTCATGTTGAGATGGGTATCTTGTTATGGCATTGGCGTCCTCTTCTTTAAGTTTTCGGTAAAAGATACGCTCATTTTGGCTAAACAGTAGGTTACTCTTCTTGCGTTGGTCACTAGCTTTATATTTTCGAAGCCGCGCTGAGATCACTGACAGCCACAGTACACATATTGAAGGTAATATCATTAGTGTGTTTATTTTTGTTCAGTTCTGCGCATCCATCAAAATCAGTGGAAAATGGCGAATCCCGTGACCCCTACTAGTTTAACATCAAAATTTGTTGTGTGTTATGTGTTCATTTGTTACTTATTTATTAGCAAATACAATTACTTCAAGCTTTTTAGTGTTTATTAACATTATATTGTCATGCAAACAACATTCCTTCCTAGTTTTTAGTGTTATTTAAATTACCCTTTTGTGTTTATTTTCTTCGTTGTTGTTGTAATACAGCGGACGGGGTCACGTAAGGCCGCCATCTTTTCTTTCTTTGACAGTTCTCATTTCGGACAACATGCGCAAGATAATACCTTAGATATGTGTACTGTGACTGACAGCTTCTGTTTCATTGTGTCGAGACATTCTTCAGCTACTGAGTTTGATTCATCATAGCGGGAGTGTTTCATATATCGTTTTAGCTATTATTTAACTGATTTTTCTAATTTGTTTGACCTTATTCCTCTTACATATTCTGTGAGGTGCCCTACATTCACCCTTAATCTTTCGACTTTTCGCTTCAGTCTTATTTCCCAATTCGGGGGCAAATTTTTCCTCCTTCGTTGCGGGCCTTCTTCTGTGGGTATTAGCTTCAAATCTAAAGCTCTTACTACAACAACAGAGCTGCAGTCAAGAAGTAATTGGAATTCCATTAGATTTGTTGATCTGCGGATATATCTTGGTAAGATGTTATTGTTGAGGATATCGATTATTTCCGTCATTTTCTTTGAGAAGTTGATCTTGGGGATTCTTGGCCTGCAGTTGGGGTTGGTTTCTTCAAACTCAATTAAAGCAGTCTCCATAAGGTTTTTAAGGTGAAATGTTAAATTTCGAGCTGAAGGATTTATCAATTGGTCAATTGTTTCTTGTGGGTGTTGTTGCATATCTATTCTGCTGCTATCTTAATGATTTTCCACTTCAGGTTCCAGTGCTTGTTGGTCAGCTTGCTCAAAGATCCATCGGACCTCTTCCCTTAGGTCGCTTATCCTCGCTGCTGGTACCAAGTTGAGTCGCCCGATGGTCCGGTACTGATCTGCAACTCTTTGTTCTGAAATGTGATATGTGACTGAGTTCTGGATACTTTATTAAAAATTCTTGATATAATTTCTGCCTATAGCCTACGAGCAACGTTTCCATTTCAGTTGCTTTAAAGTAGCTGCGCACGACGTGTTTATTCATGGAGCTAGTCCATTGCATGCGTCTTCTGGGCAGACCTGCTTGAGTGAGCTCAGGTTGTCCTTGAGCAGCACTTTCAGCAGGCGGAGCAGATGGTGGTGTTTGGCTCCTTTGTCTTATCGGCTGTAGTTCGGGTTGTTGTGTTCCCCGGCCGGGTCGCCGAAAATTTCCCGGCCGCTGAGCGGCGCAACTAAAAACTAAAATAACTCGATTATGCAAATTAAAGAGATTCGAAAAAATTTAGTATACGGAAAAGTAAAATATGATTCAGTCTACAGTTGCATTCTGAAAATTTAATTTTTGTCTACATATTTTTTTGGAGTCACTTTTTACTTTGCCCTTGTATACATACATATGTATATTCGTCGCGTAGCAAAAAACGATCAATGAATAATCGTTAACATACCATTGTAATGCTTTTTTTTCAACAATTGTTTTTTTTATCATAGCTGAGTTCATATCGCTTGGCTTGAGTGCGTGGTTCTTTAGGCACATAATGCTATATGAAGAAAATAAACGTTAAAATATTAAATGTTAAATGAAACCAATTACTTACTCGTGCAGCACCCAAATTAGTTATTGTTGTATATGTGTGTATCACAATCAATAGTATGAATAAGTGGCATAAAAACAAATTGATCGCGATATTTTATTGACATCATTTTACATTTGATATCCGATAACGCAAAAAGCTGTGGATAATTTAAATCAGTTTCAGATGGCGAAATATATATATTCAAACGAGATGAAGAGATTGGTCGTTTGAAAAAGTCACTCATTTACGACGTTCAAATGTTTTAGATAGTTTTTGCAGGAACAAATCGTAACAGCACAGCTCAGTTGCAAAAAATGATGATAAACGTCAGCTTGCAAATAGTCTTTAAGAACAACAGGTCCAAGGTAAAGTAGAAAAGTACGAAATTCTAATCCCTTCCAGAAGCTCAAACAATCTAATCTTCTGATAGCTCGGTGCAACTCTGAAGGTTTTCGTTCGTTAAAAATTTCTAACGCATCGGAAATCTCATTTATTTCCTTCGCCGATAATTTAGTGCGAAAGTTAAAGCTTCCACTTGTCCAACCTTTAAGACATCTTTTCATAATTCCTAAATCGAACAAATGCAAGGAATCTGCTACAGGAAACTGTTTTATCATATCGACTGGAAGTTTTAAAATTGGTGAATCCTCATTGTGGTGATCAGGATCAATTCTTTCTCTAAATGAGCTGTTGGTTCTTACAGGCATGTCGATTCTTGGATAGCTCATATGATGACCATGAGAATAGTACTCCCCAATCGTTGTACATTTTGTGCATCCATGGTATGCATTTGAGCTCACGACACCTAAATAAATGAAATGAGACAATAAAAACAAGACAAGAACAATTTTTCGAAGACCACTGAAACCTTTAATAAAAGATCTTGCTGGTGTATCACATATGAAACATCTAACTGAAACCAGAAGTTTGTGGTTGTTGATAATTATATCGTTTTTCGAAATTAAATGGAGCTCTTCTACGAACTTTGATAAGTAGTTTTGGAGATTTGGCTTTGTATCTCCAGAATAAATTCCAACCACCAGTGGCTGCACTTCTGGTTTTTCATTAATAGTACATAATATAGGCCAAAATTCTTTTTTAGAACTATTTTCAATAGGGAGTCCATCAATATTAAAGTTGAATTGGATGCTCATTGAGTTATTCAGGTCGAAAAATAAACTGGATAAACAATTTTTAAGTCCATTATGCCAAAACTCTCCTGTTCCCATTGGAACTATATCAACTGTAGCTGCCGTCCGGAGAAGTGTCTTGCTGCTTTTTGGTAAGTATGCGAATTCGGGAAACTAACGCAATGGCTTCAGAAGGCTTGTTAAAGATGTATGGCTTATATGATACCGAAGGGCCCAATCGCTCAACTTTTCCAAAAAAGATAAGACTTGTTGTTCCTGCTCTTCAGTGCTTTCATCTTCAGTACCAACTTGGTGTTTATCCTTAACTTGTTGGATCAGATTGGGGGAAGGCTTCTAATTTCTGTTGGCTCAGCTTAAACACTTTGATTTTCATTTATTTTTTCGCTGGAAACAATTTCCAATTCTGAAATATCTTCTAAAGATATTATTTGACTTGCCTGCTTAGATTTTATTATTTCCGTTTTTAATTTTCTATAGTAAGTTGAGGTGAATTTAAAGTGTTTTTTCTTCTTGACGGCATTTTAAGTTAAAAGATACTTGAATGACATTTCGATCACCAAAAAAAGTTTTCTCATTTTGTTAAATTGAGCAGTTGTTGCAAAAGGTCACAAATTAAAATGAATATGGTGTAAATAAACCGAAAGGTACACCTAAACTTAATGGTAACTTCTAGAAGGCACAATATGCTTCATAGCGTACGACATTTGAGTAGTATAGAAGTAGATACATTTTTGGCTACGATTTGGTTTTTCTGACTTTGGATGATGCCTTATAGTAACTTTTTAGGTTACAAATGTAACCATATTATTTCCGATCAGAAAATTTGATATTTAAAGTCACAAAGTAGTTGTAGAGTGCACAGAGTGTTTTCTTAAATTACCGCAACTCTATTTACTCAAAATATTTACGTATTATCCGAAATTGTGACCATAATTTTGTATGAATTTTCAGAGAAGTTACAAATTTCTACTTGGGTAGGTCTGGTATTGAGAATATATCAGTATCTGGGGATATTGACGAAGCAGTTTTTAGTTTTTATTCCATCCTTAACAACTGCATTAATAATACTATCCCTTTAAAATTATCTAAAAATAGAAACTTTTGCCACTCATGGTATACGAAAGAGCTTAGAACACTCCGAAATAAAAGAAACAAAGCATGGAAAGTGTACTTAAAAACTCTTTCACCAATCGACCACAATTTCTGCATTACCCTTTTCGAAGAATTTAAAACCCTTTCAAAAAATCTATACACTAACCATGTAAACGAAATGGGTAGTTTTCTAAAAGATGACCCAAAGGCATTTTGGAGGTTTGTTAATTCGAAAAAAACTCAGATGGTTATCCAGCAAACTTCATGTATGAAAATTATTCGTTGCAGGAAACCATTGATATTTGCAATGCTTTTGCGAAAAATTTTCGTAATTCTTTTGTTGACAAGCCCTTAGATGTCGACGAAAATTATTTTAAGAATTTACATACTTATGCCCAAACAAGTTGCAACAATATCCCAGTGCCACCGAGTACTGTTTTAGACCTTCTCTCATCATTAAATGATTATTATTATTCATCTGGTCCAGATGGAATTCCACCTATACTATTGAAAAAGTGTAAATTTATACTAGTTCAGCCCCTTCAATTTTTGTTCGAGTTTTCCTTGAGTACAGGAGTATTTCCCCAATTATGGAAGAAATCGTTTCTTACGCCAATCTTTAAAAAAAGGTGACAAAACTGATATAATGAACTATAGGCCCATAGCAAAGCTCTCTTGTATTCCAAAGCTTTTTGAGCAAGTTGTATGTGAAAGCCAGTGATGCCAGATGAGATTTCTGGAGTCCCACCATATTCCGAAAAAAATCCCACCATTTTTGTACTGGAAGGAAAAAAAAACCACCATAGCCTCTTCTGCTACAAATGTTTCCTAAATATAAAAAGAAGAAAGTTGGCTCTGCTCTCTTGGCACTTATGTCATCTAAATGGTCAGAAATTGGTGAAGAAAGTCAACTTGTCCTAAAAATTGGTCAGCCCTAGAAAATTTGTAATCAATACTAAAAGTTTTTTTGCCAACTCATTTTTGAAATATTCGCAAAAAATTTATACCGATCGTGATAAGGTCAACTATTTTCAATAATTGGTTAGCCATATTTTTTCTTATGAATTTTTTAAAGTTTGTTTCAAGGTCACAAAGAGTATACTGGCATCCCATTTGTCATTAAATACAAAAGTATGCTAGTTAGAAGGTCACGGGTCATAAAAGGTCAGCTGGTTTCAGTAGTTGGTCAGCCATTGACTTTTACATATGAATCTGATATTATTTTTTAATTTTGTCTAGGTTAGCGATTTTTGGTACCTCATTTGTGTGGTATTCATAAAAATAAATTATTTTGAAAGTTTCTGTTTTTCAAGGCCATGAATTATTTGTGTGCCAAATCATTATATGTAGGTAATCAAATTCGAAGAAAGGCAGGTATAGTGAATTGTGGTTACGGTAATAATAATTTTTCCCCCCAAAAAAGAGACCATTTTCCCACCATTAATCCCACTATGAATATTTTTCCACCATTTTTCCCACCAAAGGGATTTTTTCCAACCATTTTGGTTGGAAAAACCACCAATCTGGGAACACTGGTGAGAGCCTAGCATTTCATACTAAGAGTATTATATGTGATCAACAGCATGGATTTGTGAGAAGAAAATCAACGGTAACAAATCTCCTTACTTTCTTGCATAAATGTTCTAATGCATAGGAAAACGGGAATGAAGTCGATTGCATATACACTGACTTTTCGAAAGCATTCGATCAACTTAGTCATGAAATTATTGTATTTAAACTTAAAGCCTATAGTTTTTCATTTTTTGTTACATCATGGATAAAATCCTACCTTGAGAAAAGATCTTACCAAGTTAAATTCAGAAATTGTTTTTCAAACTCATTCAGTGCTCACTCGGGTGTGCCTCAGGGAAGTCATTTAGGCCCATTTTTGTTCATTCTCGCTATAAATGATGTTACTTCATGTATCCGATGTAGTAATATTCTTATATATGCTGATGATATGAACGTTTTAAAACAATACAATCTAATCATGACCATACTCTCCTTCAGGCTGATATTGACAATTTTAATGTTTGGTGCGGGAAAAAACGGTCTTTCTCTTAACCTAGTAAAATGTCAAACTATAACTTTCTCTAAAAAACGAGTAGTGAGTGTTTTTGACTATTTCATTTCACAGCATACACTCTGTCGTGTTTTTAGTTTCAAAGACCTGGGTGTTCACTTCAGTTCTGATCTAGATTTCATAGTAATTACATTGTTAATAAGGCGAGTTCCATGCTTGGATTTATAAAACGCTGGACAAAGGAATTTAACGACCCGTATGTTACTCTTTCTTTATACAATTGTTATGTAAGGCCCCATCTCGAGTACGCCTCCCAAGTATGGACTCCCTTTTACGAAATTCATAAAAGCCGTATTGAATCAATACAACATAAATTCATTCGTTTTGCCTTGAAAGGTCTTCCTTGGACTGATCCGTATAACCTGCCACCTTATGAACATAGAATCATGCTTCTGCAACTTCAAACTTTATATCAAAGGCGTGTTAATAATGATTTAATATTTTTTTCACCAACTTATCAGTGGCGCAATTGATGCTCCAGACTTATTAGCCTGTATTGGTATTAACTTCCGCGGGGGATCCCACCACCTACGAAGATTTGAACTTTTTCACGTTCCTTTTCATAGAACCAATTATGGTATTCACGAGCCTCTTAATCGTATGTGCAAACTTTTTAATTTGAACGCTGCCTCTGTTGATTTTAACATAAGTAAAGTAGGATTAAAAACATTGTTGCGAACCAGTGCTCCACTCTCGTGAACTTGTATGTCTTGATTATCCTCGTATATAACATTATTAAAATGTGTCTAATTGTATATATTGTTTAATTTTGTTTATTTTTATTTATTAATGTGATTGTGTTGGCTCTGCTTAATTTACTTACCACTAACACATGCACTCATGATGAGCCTCTGATTGTAGAATGCAGCTTGCTTTAAGCTCATTACAACACAGAATTCTGAAGTGTTTAAAAAAAAAAAAAAATAATGAACGCCATCCTCTTATCTACCCTATAACTAGATTTTCTTTTCTCCTCACGCAATTCATTCATGAAATTTCCTTGCATGGTGGTAATTCCTTAATGCTTCGGCTTGTGCGACAAAGTTATTGGATTCCAAAACTTAAAAACCTCATAAAATCTTGCATTCGTCATTGCAAAACCTGTACCATTGTTCAACAACGTATTAAGTAAGCAATTGATGGCTGGCTTTGCCTACTGAAACATGTACTTCCCCCCCCCCCCCCCCCATTTCACTTTACAGGTATTGATTTTGCGGGCCCATTCGTTATAAGAAGTATAAAGGCACGAAATAGTCGTATTTACAGCGTGCCGAGGGCTACCAAAAGAAGTCTATTCCGATAATGGAACCAATTTTGTAGGGACTGATGCTATATTACGCGAATTCAAAAATTTCTAGTTTCCATTCCTCAGGAAACGAGAGCCAATTATGGCATTCAAGGTCTCAAGTGGAATTTTATTCCTCCTGGTGCCACCTCATATGGGTGGCCTATGGGAGGCAGGGGGTTAAGAGTTTCAAAAATCATTTGAGGAAACTGGGGGCCAGTTCAAAGTTCACATTTGAGGAATTTGCTTATCGGTCTTAGCTCGCATTGAAGCGTGTTTAAATTCTCGTCCCATCTCATCCATGTCCAATAACACTAGTTTACGAAATTTTGGGTCATGGTAGGGTCCTTAGAAAAAATATATTTTCTAGACTAATTTTGGGTCACTGAACACGAAAATCAAAATAATTTTTTTTCCAAAGAAGCGTTTTCGAGATATGCGAAAAAATCATTCTCAAGCTTTTTTTCCAGATATTCCATAAATCTCGCTAACGGCTTAGCTTATTTACATAAAATGTGTATTTTCGGAATGATGTGATCTGTCTCCTTCCGACGCTGTACTGCTTGTATAGGTCTGACTGAAATCTTATAAGTTAAAGGCATTCAAAGTTTCAAAAACAAGTATTTTTGAAAAATTTCTAGTTTTTGGTTGCTCCATATGGATAGAAAAAAAAACATTTAAAATAATTTTAAGGATTCATGTGAAAAACAATCTTTTTAACAAAAATTTGAGCTAAAGTTTTTCAAAATCGGACGATAAATGTAGAAGTTATTAAATAATTAGTGAAAGAAGGCAAATAAATTTTTTTCAATAAAAGTCATATAAATGTACATTAGGGTGTCTGTTATTTCCCAAAATCATTTTTTTGAATCAGAAATCCCTAAAATCAAAATTGTATGCCCTAAAATAAAGTTTTTGATCAAAAAATGTTTGTCTAAGGTGATAAATCGGTGCCTCTTAGGACATTATCTTTTCCATACAAAGGAGTATTGCAGTGGCGATTTCTGGTCTTGAGTTCTGGGTTGGCTACGAATAACCCTTTGATCAAAGCTGAATGTAATAAAAGCAAACATTTTTAATTTTTTCCTCTATAATGAGTTTTAATTCAACTCATTTATCTATACCTACATAAAATCCAGTCGTCACTCTATTTTCACAAAAATTTCGATAACCGGTTCCTAAAAATTTTCACTTTTTCTTATCTTCGACAACATTTCTTTCTCTATTGACACATTAGTTCAAATTATTACATATATTTAAACACTTTGAAAAATAAGGTTTAAATTATTGTAAATATAGTAAAAAACATGCTTTTAAGCCTTTCGAAGCCTCTCAGCTACTCAAATTTTATGAAAATGTAACCTGTAAACTGTAACGCTCTAAAAAATTGAGGATTAATCTCTCTATATGGCGTTTTTCTTTTTTAACTCAGAGCAGATCAGATCAGATTCAGAAATTGAAAATCTGAGCCCTCTGATTCAATTATTTTTGTTTTTTGAATCTGATCTGATCTGCCCTGAGCTAAAATAGAAAAACGCCAATAGACACCTTATTTTTAAAAATCAAAGCAATATTTCTCGACTGATAGCAAAGTTAATGCAGTTGGATCGACAATTTTTGATTTTATTTGGTTTCTACGGCTACCTTGGAAATTATCAAATGTACATTTTCTTATAATTAATTAATAAATTGAAAATCAATACTCAAGCTATTGAGCAATGTACCGCAATGTTTCATATATCAAATTTTTATTAGGATTGGTGAAATAGAATTTTGAAAAATTAAATCCATTTTGTGGACTTGGTTGATAAATATAAGCCATATAGTTTGCCAAAAGGGGGATTAATTTAGTAGTTTTTAATGTGAGACTTTTTTAAAAACACATTTTTGATATTTTACTTCCAATTGAGCTATATAATTTAGATATTTCTGATTTCTTAAGACAAAAACTAGATCAAAAATAAGGTGTATTTTAGTTCCTTAATATTCAAGCTATGTATTTTTCAGGTAAATGTGCTCGAAAACCATATATTTATATAGATGCCATAAGTTTGTTTCCCCCTAAAATTTCTTGTGAAGTTTCTTATAAATTTGGTTGGCTGAAAATAATTTTAATTATTATAATCCATTATTTGACACCTCATTTTGGAATATTACAAAAATTACCAATGTTGATAAGTTACATTTATACTGAATTCTTTCAGTTATTTTCATATTAAAAATTAAAGGTATTTTTTTGTGTACATTTTTCTTAGCATTTCCGTGGTTTACAATGATGTATGATACATTAAAATAAAAGTATTTTTAATTGTTAATCAAAAAAAATCTGATTCATTAAAATCCGTTGGTAATTAAAAAAGTTATTAACGTTTTAGTGAGTCCGGAACAATGTACAACAAAGCATGTTTTAAATGTATTAAATTCAAATAATATTTAATTCCTCTGGTGTTGGATATACAACTTTGTGATTACCTACATATATTTAGTCTCTATACTTAATTTAAATACTTGATTAAATTTTTTTTTTCTATGTTCAATATTTATATGAAATTTTTAGATATTAATACCATTAAGTAGGTGTAAAAAAACATTACTTCAAATTGTTTTTACATTTTTTTCATAGTAACCATGTAAAAAATAATATTTTTTTTTTATAAATCTAACGATTATCCTACTGACAGTATCTTAAAACCTTAATTATAAAGATTCATGCAGATTTGTTTGAGTAATCATTATATTAATGAAGCTATGTTGATCAGTTTTTTAATTAAAATGCATTTTATTTGTAAAAAATCATTTAAAAAAATTTTAGCACCGCTCATGTAAGTTTGATGGTAAAACATTGTATAACATAATCTTAGAAGAGAAAATAAGCATTTTTTGTTTTTTCAAATTGTGAAATTTTTCATCAACTTTTGAATTTAGAATGCTGCAAATTGAATTGAAGGCAGACTTACTCACCCCTTTAGTATGAAATTTTTGACCGCTTTTCAATGATTTTTTCACACAATGTAGCGTGTCATTTTGGCTTTATTTAAAGACCTTAACCTTGAAGATCGAATGCGTAGAATGGGAGTTATGATTTTTTCAAGTAAACCATATAAAATTCGAACTAAAACATTTGCTTCAGATAACTAGGTTCTCCACTGGTGGGTACTGGTCGGCAATCAACTCACATTTTTCTACCCAGGCGTTGGCTCTTTCAATAGAGCCAACCTGTGTGGGTATTTTTGTGGGTCTGTTCTTAAAGATAGAGTGAGACAGCACATCGGGAATAATATGTAGTTTGTATGAGATTTGTTGGCGCAAATTTTTGTAGCCAACCCGGCCAATAGAAAGAAAAATAATATTAAAAGAGATTTCTACTTTGTATGGGATTAATATAGCACGTAGGGGTTGCAGTGAATGGCTCGTTTTATAATGATTTAAAAGGATTGGGGTGTTGTTTTTTTTATCAACATAAAAGGATATTTTATTCTCAAGTTTTAATACAAACAAATTGTTTGTATAGTACGTGTATTCAAGACGAAATTTTAGGGTTGGCGCAGCCAACCTAGCCAACTGAGAGGAATCGCCACTGGAGTATTGGACACACCAAACTCCAAGACCAAGATATTATGGGAATATCTGGAAAAAAAGCTGAGAAAATGATTTTTTCGCATATCTCGAAAACGCTTCTTTGGAAAAAAAATTATTTTGATTTTCGTGTTCAGTGACCCAAAATTAGTCTAGAAAATATATTTTTTCTAAGGACCCTACCATGACCCAAAATTTTGTAAACTAGTGTAATCCATCTGATTTATTGGCATTAACGGCCGGGCATTTCTTGCGAGGAGGCCTTCTCCTAGCTTTTCCTGAACCTAATTTGGCCGACGCCAATTTGTCCTTAATTAATCGGTGGGAAAAAGTAAGATGCCTTCAACAGCAATTCTGTCGTCGCTGGAAGGACGAGTACCTAAAAGAACTCCATCAAACAAATAAATGGCAAAAGCCCCAAGAAGATGTCAAGGTAAATGACTTAGTCGTGATTAAAAACGAAAATTTGCCATCAACTGAATGGTTACTTGGACGAGTTTTAAATGTACACCCCGGCGCCGATGGAAGAGTGAGAGTGGTGACGCTAAGAACCCAAAATGGGGAAATTAGTCGACCAGTTGTAAAACTTTGCCTTTTGCCACTAAAATACCTTAACCTTTAATAAATTTATTGATATGCCTTTCAATTATTTAAGAGCCTTATACTTAAACCTTTTTTTTTTTAATACTCTTTTTTTTCACTCATTTAATTTTTTTTTATTATCTTTTTTTTGGCGCATTACGCCAAGGGGGGCAGTAATGTTCGTGTACATTTGAGTGTTTGCACTCCGTTTTCGGCCCAGTCCGCAATTGGACGTTCTATCCCAGTCCGCACTTAGACGGAAAGCGGAGTAGATACAAATCGATGTATACACGAACAGGCCTAAAGCTAGAACTAAATATAATGCTCGGAGGGGCACTTAAGTGGTCGGAAGAAAACAAGCGAGTACACGGAAAGCATATGACGGTGACTATAATTGCGGAGTGGAGCGTTTCGTCAAGTTTCGTTCAACTTTGGTTACGGAAGTGAGGTGCGTTCCGGAGCGCACCTCACTTAAGTAAAACTGACATTTGGTGAAATAGGAGTGCCAAAAAGAGATAGACGATAATTACATTATGGGTGTGTTCCCCTTTTTTCGGTACGGAAAGCTACTTTTCGTTGGTTTTTGACATTAGCTTCAGTGCCCTTCCGACTATTATAGTTCTACCTTAACCCTGACCATGGTTTCTACACCTGAACGCAACCCCGTATATAGAATACTGGTAAATTGGTTCCTTTTTTCGTTTAGTTGTAGAAGCCATTTTGGTCTTTATAAGCATTCTCAACACAGCAGTCGTTTAGTGCAGTTCTCGTTTCTTAAAATTAACTTAAAAATTACTTACGCTACTCACAGTTAACTTATTCTATTTTAAAACAAAGAGTACCTACTTTGTAACAAAAGTATAAATTTACGAAAAAATAAAACACTAGAAACTAAAAGGGATTACAGTTTTGTTATTTGGTGTGTGCGCTGTGAGAATCATCGTTTGGGTTGAGTGGTTGCTACTGCGCTGCCGCTTTCATTTGGGAGATTTGCCAAAGCGTGCGAGCTTTTCTATTGGCCCATTTTGTGCCGAAACAGCCTTAAGTTTAACAAATATATAAATTACATGTCAAAAAAATTTAAATTAAAGGTCGGCTGACTTAATCGTCCTCAGGGTGTTCATTCCCGGTTGTCAATGGTGTTTTTGGTGTAGGTTGGGGGAAGTGTTGGCGTTTAGCCACGGTAGAAGGCTGACCCAATGTCGGCGTAGAACGAGACTGCTTCCTCGTTGTCCATGATTATGTTGTCATCAAGAGTTTCCATTACACTGAGGTACCTTGGCTCCGGGTGTCGTTGTTCAGTGGTCATTCTTCTCATTAGCTAATTCGGGTGGTCGATGGTGTTCCGTACTAGTCTCTTCGCTGAAAGGACTAGGTATTTGTCCAGCGGGACTATGTTGGCTTCGGAATACAGAAGTTCGTTTCTGTAGTGTTTCCGCCGCTGCGGGTCGAAGTACAGTCCGGTGTAAATTCTGAGAATCTTCCCTTCGAATACTTGAAGCTCCTTCATGGCTGTCTACGAGATTGAAAACCAGACTGGGAAGGAGTAGCTGATGACAGGTCGTAAGAGCTGCTTGCAGATCAGTAGCTTCGTTGATTGGCTTAGTCCTTTTCTTCACCAATGGATGTAGCCCAGCTGGCTTTTTTGAGTACATTTCTTGAGTGCGGGTTGAACCTAAGCAACTCATTGAACTGGACTCCCAGGTACTTCACATTCTTTTTGGCAGCTATGGTGGATCCATCAGGGAGTCTCAAGACCAGATTTCTGCAGTTGGCTGCAGTGCGAATACCTCTACCAGTTGAAGGCCTCCTGAAGCAGACAAGTTCCGACTTGGAAAGTGATGATTAATTAAAGCCTTCGAGCGAAGGAGATGATACACTTATGCCTTAGACAAATGTGCAGCAGGTCTGCACGCATCGCTGCGAGTAGAGCTGCACTCAAAACACATGTGCATACACTTAAATATTTTTCATACAAAAGACTCCATCACCCTTTTAGTATGAAATTTTTCGGTATTTCTAGATAATTTTTATACACAAATGTAGTTTTGTATTTTAACTTTACTTAAAATCTTAGTCTTGTAGATCCGAGCATTAGAAGCAAAGTTATAATTCTTTTAAGCTACGGAAACCGAAGTTTTTTTTAAAGTTTCTTATTATTTTTTGATTAAAATCAATTTTAAGAAGGAAAATTTAGAGAAGTGGCCCTGCCGTCTCTCACGCTGCATTTAACTAGAAAAAGCTAGTTACATATTTCTAGAGGAGGATTGAAGCAATAACTTTTTAAGCATAATTTTTAAAAATTGTGTAATTTTTCATTCACATTTGCATTTTGAAAAGTGAAAATCAAACCGATGTAGGACTCAATCTGCTTCCTAGTATGAAATAAATTAAATATTAAAAAAAATATATATACAAAAATGTAGCCTGACATTAAACCTTTCCATAAAAGCCTTAGTTTTGAAGATCGGACAGTCAAAACCGAAGTTATAAGCTTTCCAATCGATCAACTTGAAGGCTATTTGTGCACAATGGAACTTTTCTCCACTGAACCTGGTCAGCGGTCGACAAACAACCACCTTTTGCTGCGCAGCTAATTTAGAAATAGAGACATCGTGCAGCTCTGAGCTGCATGAAAAAGGCTGCACGTGTGCCATTAGTATATCATGGAATTAATCCTACATATAATTTGTGAGCACCAAATGGTAAACACAAAAGGTTATTTTTAACATGAATGATACATGGGTACAAATGACAGGAACCAAAGTCCGGAATAGTGGTACAGTGGGACGTGCCACACGTTGTTGTACAGCATGCTTAATAATAAAACACTATTACGTCATATACATATATTAAAAAAATAATAATAATCATGCCTATTACCGATGTCGTCTCGTTTTTTCGACAACTCTCCTCTGTCGTGTCGTTTTTCAATCGGCATTCCATAACTTTTTCGACGCGACAAATCTATAGCAGATTTTTAAACGATGAAAAAGTAATAGATATCTGTCAAACTCAAGTGGAATTAAAAAAAAAAAATAAAAAAATCATTAGACAACGCTCAAAAAACGACAAGTGCGGTTTAGTTGTATGACATACATATTTGCAATAATTAAGTAATTAAAGTGATTAGTTTCAAATGTTTTATAAAACAAATAGTGATAGTGACGAGGATGAAGAAGTAGAAACGCGGAGTTTCGAAAATTTACAGTAAATAATGCATAAAAGAAATCACGTAGATAAGGCATAACTCAGAACCATTTGTTTTAGATTAAACTTTTGTACGCTTAAACAGATTCAAGCAGTAAGATTATCAAAACAATCTGATTCCATTCCCTTTTTTATATCAATTTTTTTTTTTGTATGGCTTTCAGAAAACCCCTTGCAAGCTGTCGTTCCTTTCCTTCAGCTCGACAAGCGTCTGGCACTGATTTTGGCTTGATAATTGTAATTGCCAATAGCCAATGTGAGAAAATATTCTATAGTTTTGTTTATGATGAATTAAATAACAATGCATTTTATAAAATAAATTATTTAAAATGAATATTTATCATTTTGCGGCCTTTCATCTCTCTGTCGTGAACAAATTTTTGATCGACAGATACCGTCGTTTTTTTCGTTGACGTCGCTTCTTTTCGTCTTACAGAATGCAGATTAAGAACTTTCAACGACGTTTGACGTTTACTCACGACAACGAAACGAGTGACAAAAGTTGAAAACGACAAATGGAATACAGATTGTGTCGTGTCGTATATTTTGCTGTCGTTTACGACATCGGTAATAGGGGTGAATATTAAAGAAATAGGACACACATCGACCGTATTTGTACGAGGCAAGACTCCGCGCGACCACTTGGACCATTCCGTCGTGCTTGTAACGTTGTCGATCGGTATCAAAGACATGAGTGTCAAGTAAGCAAAGCAACTTTGACGAATAGAAAAATGGTTAATTGGATAATTCGCTGTTAATTAGTTGTGACAATTTTGAATTCGTCGTTCAATGTTTTCTATGCTTTTTTGGGTGCTTTGCAAACTTAATAATTTGCAAGGCTTAATAATTTGCCATTAATTAGTCGTTAATTAGTTGTGGCAATTTCAATTTGATCTTGCAATGTTTTCTACGTTTTTTGAGTGCTTTGCTAACTTGATATCAAGTCAGCAACCAACTCTCAGATCTCATTTTCCTGAACAAGCCTAATCAAAAATCAGTGCTGTCCCCTTTCACACGAAGAAAGAAGTTGCTAGAGATTTTTTTGACGTTTTCTTTTAATCTCCTTAAAAATCTCTCGTACCTTTCATACGAGGAAACAAATCTCCAGGCAATTTTTGAAATTTCCTTTGAAAATCTATTGGTTGAACACACCTTAACCTAGATGTGAAAGAAAATGTCAAAAAATCTCCTCAAATCCTCGACCGGGGAGATTCTGTTCGCCCCTCTTTCCTCCTGCCCTTCTCACCCAGGAACTAAAAGTTGCTGGCAACTCAGTTTCCTCGTGTGAAAGGGCACTCACGGATTGAGAAATGGACAGGTGCATAATTTGTCGTTAATTAGTTGTGACAATTTCGAATTTGTCGTTCTATGTTTTTCGAAAAGTAGTAAAAACTTCCAAAACTTAATATGATATTCCTTGATAGTTTGCCATTAATTAGTCGTTTGTCGCTGACGACATTGACATAATCCGACGAACAAAGGGTGATGTCAGTGGAGCTTTTGTGATATTGAGAAAGGAAGCCAAGAAGATGGGTTTAACGGTGAATGAAAGCAATACGAAATATATATGCTGTTAATAAGAAAGGACACCCAACACCGACGCACGTCTCGGACAGAACGTCACTATAGACAGCTATAATTTTAAGGTGGTCAGAGACTTTGTCTACCTAGGATCCGCTATAAACTCAGCGAACGATACCAGTGCTGAGATCAAACGAAGAATTACTCTTGCCAATCGCTGTTTCTTTGGGCTAAGAAGGCAATTGAGAAGCGAAGCCCTCTCTCGAGGAACTAAACTGTCCCTGAATAAGACGCTTGCTGATGGAGACGTTTTGTTGACGCCCTGTTGCCCAGCCGGGGTTACAGGACACGATAATGATAAGACGCTTATCATCCCGGTCCTGATGTATGGTACAGATGCATTGACACTGTTAACGGTGGATAAGAACGCGTTAGGCTGTTTCAAGAGGAAAATTCTCCGGGGGATTTTTTGTCACGTCTGCATAGATGGGGAATGGAGAAGAAGATACAACAACGAACTATACGGGCTGTACAGCGACACCGACCTAGCCACAAAAGTGAAAAGCCATCGACTGAGATGGCTGGGTCACCTAGAGTGAATGGAAACAATGCTCCGGCCCGGAAAGTCTTTGAATCCAACCCCGTGGGACAGCACAGTAGAGGTGGACAGCGTTAAAGGTGGCGCACGCAAGTGGAATAGGACCTCAACCAACTTGGCGTGCGAAACTGGAGACAGCTAGCTGGAAACCGAGCCGGCTGGAAGAAGCTTGTTGGTTGAGGCCCTGGTCAACCCCGGACTGTAGCGCCACCTTAAGTAAGTAAGTAAATAATAAATGTCTGTCATGTTTTGGAATTGTTTCGATATTACTCTACTTAAGTTGCCAAAGAAAAGTGATCTTAAGAATCGTAACAATTAGCGAGGTAGTACAGTTTTGTCCGTTTTTCCAAAACTAATGGCAACCATCATTCTGGAGTGGATAAAGGTTAGAATCGAGTCTACACTCAAGAGGCATCAAGCTGGTTTCCGCAGTGGGCGGTTGTGTGTTGACCATATTAACACTCTGCGCATCGTTCTTGAGCAGAGTTTCAATCACCACTTTACCTCATGTTCGTGGATTTTGAGAAGGCCTTTGACCGAGTCAACCGTGAATGTATATGGAGATCACTTCTTGGTAGGGGAATTCCTCCAAAAATTGTTGCCATTATAAGAGAGTCCTATAACAACGCAAGATGTTTTGTTTTACACAATGGACAGCTATCCGACTCTTTCGAAGTGCGGGAGGGTGTCAGACAGGGGGATGTTTTGACGGCCAGCGTTGGAACAACGGAGAGACAGGGAATTCAATTGAAAGGCTTAGGCCTGGCGCCAACTAGGCAACTTTTAGTTGTTCTCCCCAGCAACTTTTTGTTGCTCCCGATCCAATTACATTGGGTTATATGGGAGAGCGCCACTGATCTCTATAATACACTGGATAGCGTATCCATACAAAAATGTTGACTCCAATTGAAGAGCTGTTATACGGTGCGCTTACCTTCAAGTTTATAACAGTATAACTAATTAACTTTTTTTTTGTGTCAAAGTGACGACAAGAACGTCAAACAATTTTATTTCTGAGTGTAATCGAAATTTATTTTATGTTGTGGTTTGTGTTTCTGGCGCTGTGCAGCTTATTGTTTTTTTTTTGTTTAATTTGGTCTCAATTCATTTTCACAAAAATAATAATCGTAAAAATAGATAGAGTTAATCAAAGTTTTTTATATATGCTAAAAAGCATCCAACAAATTCATCTTACTGGGTCAAAAGTACAGAAAAAAAACTGCAGAAAATGAGAAATCTTGCTTCGACAGCAGTTTTCAGAGAAAATCGCATCTAGAACTTCACGGCAATGGTGGCCATCCCTACTACATAATCTTCAAAATAGTCCAAAAACAAAGGAAAGGGTGAAACCGTTCGAGCGCTCTCTACGTCTGGTCCGAGACTGGAATGCTAAATATTTTTGATGTTCTTGGCAGATCTGCCAGTGAAGCATATAATCAGAACATAATCGACGTCGGATAATCCCGGAATCTTGGTCCTGAAGATATATCAAAACTAAGAGAAGGCAATAATCTTCTGTATGAATGAGGGACAAATGCACTCCTGCCGGCTGCGTTTCTAAATTCAATGGGAGCCAAATACTGAAGGTCAAATGTTCCATATGCATCTGGGAAATATTCCCCAGAAGCAGGCCAGAACAAAACGAAACGCTGTGTGTCGGTGAATATTTACTCGGTCTTACCTGAATTTTACCAGGGATAACCATGTGAACAGGAAGCTGTTATTGAAACAAGAGGTCCAACCAACCACAGACGAAA